>JAOVVA010000028.1:705086-718584 GCA_028565275.1 Leiocassis micropogon | reverse complement strand
AATATTTTTTTTCCATTAAAGCCAAACTTTTAAATTATTATTATTATTATTATTATTATTATTATTATTATTATTATTATTATATAATGTTTAACAGAACATCAGTCTATACATTAATAGAAGCAGAAGGGGAAAAGTCAGATAAATAAATAAATAATGCGAGGTGCGCGTGAACAGTCGGTGCTGAGTGTGTGACCGGCGGCAGGGTCCCGGTGCGGCGCGCGGCTCCTGCATCATGACCGACGGGGAAACGGAGCAGTGCGCGAGAGCCGAGCACGCGCCAGCCGCAGACGCGCGAGAGCCCGGTGGCGCACGCGAGGACGGCGCGCGCCTCCCGTACCCGTCTCTCGCGCCGGTGGTCTTCTTCTGTCTGCAGCAGGGAACACGACCGCGGAGCTGGTGTCTCGCGCTCGTATGCAGCCCATATCCTTTACCGTGGGATCTGTCTCTCACTGTGTGTCTCTGTCTCACTCTCTGTCTCACTCTCTGTGTGTCTCTTTTCCGAAAAAAAGTATTAAGTAATTGTGTAGGATAATTCACCACTTTTTCAGAATGTATTATTATTATTATTATTATTATTATTATTATTAATAAATATTAAATCCTCAAATGAAATGCTCTGTGTAAGGTATATGCCCCGCCCACTTTGGGGCGTGTCTTGCTGCACAGTAGCTGTGTCTAAGCAGTAAAAACAGGGTTTGGCAGGGAGTGTTTTTCTTACAGTTTCCTGTTCCAAGTGAACCTAAGCATGACGTTCTCTCTCCATCAGGAACTAACATGTGAAACACAGATGCAGCGCTAAACCTGTGCTTAACAAATCTACTGTGCGTACTCGACATGCATTCTTACATTACTGCGGACGTTATGAATTAAACTCGGTGCGGCATACAAATTCATGAACACTAAACTCTTCTTGACTCTTTCTTTACGCTTCCATGACGGTTGACGGTGAGAAAATGAGCCTCACTTCCCCCATGTCATGTAGTTGAGTGTAGCGCCCCCTAGCTGCGGTGATCAAAATGCAACCGGCGCTTATGCTCTTAAGCTTTTTTAAATGCTGTCATTCGTCATGAAACGGAACATCTGAACAAAAAAAAATCATTTTTGTGCATGGATATTATGATGTGTTTCCATGCACAATCTTTCAAGTTTATGTTTTCAGGAGAGGGCAGAGTTTGTGTGAGTTACAAGCTGTGTGATATTTAAGTGATTTACATTTATGACTAAGAGAATGTTTTTAGCTGTAAATTAAAAATCTATTGGTTGCCCAGAGTAAGTTAGCTAACGCATAACTAAATCATCTTGCACACATTTGTTACGTTTACGTAACAACAGTGAAAATTAAATACACTCATCAGGAGTATCATCAATTCCATCGCTTCTGTTTTTCTTTTTTTTGTCTTAGGCATTTTTTTTATGTTACCTTTAAACCCCAGAAAAGTAATCCTTTTCCTAATCTCCATGCTAATGTTACTCTGGAACTGGAGACTCCTTCTATAATTGTTCAATATCCTTACAACAAACTTTTAACATTTTGTTTTTTAATGCTAAAATAATAGAACGAGCGCATCAACATGAACCTTTGATGTGATTCTAGAGAACGACCGAACACTGTCTGATCAGAGTGCAGCGTTCACGTCTACATCAGACTCTTGGAGGTGTAAATTGAGTTCTTGGGTCACTTCTAAAAGCGCGCTTTTGCTTTTGTTGCTGTTTGAGAAAAACAGTTTTCCTTTGAAGGCAGTTTTTTCCCCCTGGAGAAATAAGACTGCTCGCACACTGATGTGATTGACACGTAATTTAGGAGCCGGCAAATTCCTTGCTAAGTGTTTAATACTTCACTGAAATGTTTCGCTAATTAGTTCGAAGGTGAACAGCACACACAGTATTGGAGGATTCTGTGTTTTGTCCCCCTGAGGCGTTCCTTATATCGTTCTGCTCGATGAGCCACACTCGGCAGAGACGTGTCGTTTAATGTTTCGTACTTAAGAACAATGTGTGTGTGTGTGTGTGTGTGTGTGTGTGTATATATGCATGTGTGTGTTTAATGCAGCTTGTCATGTTGCTTATAATCCAGCGTGAGACTGAACAGCTGCTCTGAAGACGGCGTTTCTTTAGGAAGGTGTGCGTGAGAGCGACAGAAACACTCTTCTGTTTCCTGTGCTGCGAGTGTTTACTTTACCCTAAGTAAATAAGGGTGCTGATGTATACCTGTGTGTGTGTGTGTGTGTGTGTTATTCAGTTTTCATGTCAACCAGGTGTTCAAAACAGTTTTTCAGCTTAATACATCACTTGTTCATTTTTTGCTATTTTTAGCATTTTGAAAATAATTTTAGATTCATTCACTGGACAAAATGAAAAAAATAAATAAACAAATGTGGCGGTGGGAACAATAGAATAAAACCAATATCATGATTTTCACAATATTTTTTACAATATATTTTACAGCATGTATCACGATACACAAAGCTGCTTACAAACTCGTCTGGGATACCAAAGTGTTGCTTTGAATTAAATTCTAATATTATTATTATATGGATTATTATTTTTATATAAGCATCATATTTTATATTTAATGGTATAATTATATTTCAGAAATATACATTAAAAAAAATATGGATATTTAGAAAACTAATACATAGTGCACAATAAAAGAATTTATATATTGGGTAGTTATACAAATTTTATACATTATTTCAATAATATATTTATATTGTAATTTTTTTTTTAATCAGTAAAAAAATATTTAAATATTTTATTAATTTAAACATAATTTAAAAAATATTTCATATTTCACCTATATGGAAAATAATAATAAAAAAGTAGCAATTCAAACCTAAAACAAAATAAGTGTGTTGTTTTTGTTAGACCATTTTAATAATAAGTTAATTAATTAATTAATAAAACTGCACATGAACAGATGCTGGAACCATTAGTTTGGTAGTAAATCATAAATTACTCTTAATGAATGGTAATTAAATGACAATTAATTACACACACACACACACACACACACACACACACACACACACACACATTCTCTCTCTCTTTCTCTCTCTCTCTCTCTCTCTAAAAACTTTCTTCCACCCCAAAAATTCTTAGTTGTACCTGTAACACTCTCTTCATCACTTTACACACTCTCTCTTTTACCCAAAAGACTCTCTTCTACCTTAAACACTTTGGTTATTACATAACGACTTTTTTTACCCCAAAACTCTATTTATCACATTAAACACTCTCTCTAGCATCACAAACACTTTCTCTTTCTCTCTAAACACCCTCACCATCACTCTAAACACTTACCTAACCTAAACTCTCTCTCTCTCCCCAAACACTCTGTCTATCACCAAAGATCCAAAGATTCTCTCTTTCACCTTAAACACTCTCTCCTTTACCCTACACACTCTTTCCCACCCTAAACACTCTCTAATAATACTTTCTAATACTCACTTCTTCTGTTATCTTAAACATCCTTATCATCGCTCTTAACAGGCTCTCTTCTATCTTAAACACTCTCATTACTACCTAAAGACTTTGTTGTTCACCATAAAACTCTCTTTATTACCTTAAACACTCTTCCTGTCACTCTAAACACTCTATCTACTAGCCTAAAAAACACTTTTTTACCATTAACACTGTCTCTCTCTCTGTCTCTTGTTCAGCCCTAACACACTCTATTTCACTTCAGTACCTGCAGTAGAAGGTGGAGCCTTCCTTCCTTCCTTCCTTGCTCGGTTTTCAGTCGATCAAGACACACACGGCGCACCAGCTTTTAATTGAGCCTCATTTTGGGTTTGATTTTCAGGCATTTCCCAGAAGGAAGTGATTATTGCATTAACACTCATTACATAACGTTGAGACGCCGAGTCTTATCACGCTGTACTACATCCTGGGGGTTTGTGTTCTCTGAGGGAAGAAAGAAAACGATCCGTCTTTCCATCCTCTGAGTCGTTAATCGGTCCAACTGCTGAAAAGACTAATATTTAAATGAATCCTGAAGGAGAAATAAAACTCAAGCCACTCTAAAGTATAATAAAATTTCCTGCTGTTTGTAACAGTTAAGTTGTCAGAATCAGATTATATGATGAAGAAGCACTAAAATCCCCCCTGTACTGTATATATACTGTACACTGTACATGTACACTCTGCGCAGTTCACGTCATTGGCCAGTGCTGAAGAGCTCAAAGTAATGGGAGGTTTGGTTTCATTATTGTTTTTGGTTCGTTTTTTGGTTTCATAAGTTTTTTTCTGTTCTTCTGGTGGTGGATTTTATAAAGCAGAACTCACACTCTGACATTTTATCCCTAAATTATTAAAATGCTTTACATTACATGAGTTGAAGACTCCCAATGTAGTGACATCAGTAAAGCAAATTTGGAATCATAACATCATAAAAATAACATTGTTTTTAACATAAACTATAATGTTCATTTCTGCCTGATTTAACTTCATTTAAATTAAATTAAATTAACGTATTTATTTATTTTGCACAAACTTTTTTAAAGCTTCTTTCCCTACAAGATTTTTCTACAAGCTCACATCAACATGAAAGCAAACAATTTACCCAATGGTGCTTCCATAACGCGTCGAACAGGAAGTGAGGTCATAGTTTGGGACCAGTGTGACGTAATCATACGGAAACACTAGTAAAGCATTAAACCCCCCAAGACTCCAGGATTCTAAGAGGTTTTGCCTAAATGCACCTGTAGGTGGCGCTGTAATCCACTATGATTGGAACATGTTTTGGATGTAACAATCTCAAAAATCTCTTAAAACTGGGTTCTGAATTTAATTCAAATCTTTCTTAAGAAACTAAATTTCCTTCTTATGTTCTTGATATTCGAACTCAATGATCACCAAACAGGAAGTGAGGTCATAGCTCAGCATATCTCATACCACATTTAATATTTATCCTTGTGGAATAAAGCAATGATGGCTGTAACTCTGATGGCTCTGTAACTTTAGCTTGGTGAAATGTGTTGGCCCCCTTCATCACTGCGTTCAGCTCTTACTCGTTCTCATTATTATGATTATCATGATGATTATTATTACTGTTATTATCCAGCGTGAAACATGTTTGACTCCCAGTATTTGGCCAGATGTCTGGATAACATTTGCCTTTCGGTGGAACGAGGATTTCAGTGTTTATATGCATTATTCTCCTACTTACACCAGAACTTTTGAGCCTGCTCGCCCAGATTTGAATTTCAGATGGATGAAAAGGTCAGATTTTCAGGGGGGGATGGATTTTCCTCCGTCGCCAGACAAATAAAAAAATAATAAAAAAATATAAAAAAATAAAGTTCAAGCTTTTCCAACCTATAAAGACACCGCTGAGTGATGATGAGTAGCCAGGCCTCCGATTCATGAGCTGCTGGGAGAACAATCAGCAGTTTAGGAATGAAATAAATAAATAAAGGGCTTAGATAAGATTTTAATGGATCTCGGTTGTTTACTGATCAAACAAATTTTCCAGCTCCCGAGTGGCGTAACCGGACATCGCTTGCACTGCTACATCAGTCACTAGACAATCATGCGTGTCTGTGAGCTCAGGCATGCGGAAGGGGTGCATAGTGCTTTTCTCCGAGTGTGTTAGAGCCCGTCCTCCCCAGATAAAAAAGAGGAGCTCGGGGGCTTCATGTACCCCAGAGGAACCCTGTGTCATCCCCCGTGTTAGCATGTGTCGTTCCCTAGTGTTAGTACAGTAAGTGTCGTTCCCGTGTTAGCATGAGTCGTCCCCCGTGTTAGCATGAGTCGTCCCCCGTGTTAGTAAGTGTTGTTCCCGTGTTAGCCTGTGTCGTCCCCGTGTTAGCATGTGTCATCCCCGTGTTAGCCTGTGTCGTCCCCCGTGTTAGCATGTGTCGTCCCCCGTGTTAGTAAGTGTTGTTCCCGTGTTAGCCTGTGTCGTCCCCCGTGTTAGCATGTGTCATCCCCGTGTTAGCCTGTGTCGTCCCTCATGTTAGCTTGTGTCATCCCCCGTGTTATAGCCTGTGTCGTCCCCCATGTTGCCTGGGTTGTCCCCCCGTGTTAGCCTGTGTCATCACTCTTGTTAGCCTGTGTTGTCGTCCCGTGTTAGCTTATGTCGTCCCCGTGTTAGCTTGTGTCGTCACACGCATTAGCCTGTGCTGTCCCCTTGTTTTAGCCTGTGTCGTCCCTGGTTAGTAGATGTTGGACACCACTAAATTATTTTAAAAATTTGGGAAAATTTTGGGGAAAAAAATCCCTGCTCAACTGTACATATTCTATAAGGTTTTGTTATCGTTTTCTTGTTTTGTTTTGTTACCAGATTTGATTCTCATTAATGATAAAAAACACAAAGGAAGCAAACTTTGGGACAGTGATAAACATTTCCCAGTGTGCTGAATAATTTCCCTGCAAAACTTTTTGCCTTTTCATTAAAACTCGTCCCTGGATCGCAGCATGTTTCCTACTCCAGTCTATTCTTTCGTGTTTTGTTTTTCTTTGCTCGACATCCACAGATGATGTTCCTCTTCAACACACCCCTCTCTGATATCTTTGATCTGATTCACCAAAGCGCATGTTTGGCCCTCATTAATTTCCATCATCTGCTCTGGTTATTTCTTTACATCTTTACATCGTGCCAGAAGGATGTCGCTGCAGGTCGCGTAAGAATTGCGGCACTTTTTCTTAGCAGGATCTTCAATATTTGAATTCAAAAACAAGACTTAATATTGGGAATTAGGTTTGAGGAAAAAGACACAGCAGTGACAGCTATGAATGTTTGGTAGACTATTTATTATCTACATTGTTAAGCTCGTTTCTTAATTATTAGACCATCTGTTTTATGGGGTGGCGTGTGTCCTAAAATCATCCTGTAGAATCATTTCTACGTGTCTGGAGTATAAGTGCACTATACAGATGGCGCCTTGGCTGACTAGTCTCATGTCTAAGGGAGCTTTCACATTAGGCATGATTCATTTGTTATTTGTTCATGAAATAAAAATGTTTTTATACAGGATAAAATTCTCATTTTACCTCTGACACTGAGGACTCCTTCCTTAAATGTTAAACAAACAGCTTGTTACTTCAGAGATTGCGCATGTTTTTAAAATCTGTTAATTTTTTTATATCAGTCTGCTGTACGCGTCCCTGTGAATGAGCCGCTGCTATAGAAACCAGAACCAGAACCTTTAATATAAACCTGTGATCTGAACTTTGACCTGAGCTGCTGTTCTAGAAAATTAATCAACACCTTCAACCCCAACAGATTTGAGACCTCGGTAACGCTGCGATATAAATGACGCAGATGATTAAGGGGCCGTCTGTGAAACGAAACTAAAAGTTGTGCGGTGTACGCTACCTGCTTTATTTCTGTCATTATAATCATCTTTTTTAATCAGTCTGCTGAGGATCACACGATTAGAGAAGTGTTTAATGCGCACACTGGGCGACAAGCAACTGAGGTCGAAAAACACTAGAAGCAGCATCTGCCTGAGAAATCGCAGGTCCAGATGGTACCGAAATTACCCGAGAAGTAATTTGCTCTGTAATCGTCTCTGAGAGGAAAACCACCAACATGGCCGACATCGCCTCGCATCCGCACATCCACCTAATCTCATCGGAGCGGAGCTCTCTTCCTCCTGAGCCTCAGGTTCGCGAACTCATAAGAAGCTCCTGCAAACTTTCCCGAGATCTTTTTACTTGTTTATTTTCAGATCGTGTGATATTGAGTTCATTTTCAGTGCAGGAGCCAGGTGGTGGTTGTGCATCAGGATCAGCTGGCTCATTACCAGCATCATCAGGAATCAGGAGTACAGAAGGGGACCAGGATTGTCCCAACTGGACCTGGGTGTTCTTTTTAACTTGAAGACAGCTGCTAAAACTTTCCCAGGTGCGCAAGAATGCTGTAAGAGCCCTGAGACGGAGTTATAGACTGGATCAGGATCAGGATCAGGATTATTGAACATGAAATGGATATTTAGAGATTATTATTACTATTTTTTTTTTTGCTAAGCTCCTGATATAAAGCATGCAAATGCTATTTTTCCGTAAATTAATCAATGTTAGTCATCCCAATCCTCGTGCATGAGCTGTTACTATGGACACGAAACTGTATCCCGAGAAACGAGGCGCGTTAATATTAGTATATCTAAACCTGTCGTTTATGCTACAATCCAAGCCATGCTCTTATCACAAATGTATCACACAACGTCTAGCCAATCAGATTCGAGAATAAAGGTCTGAAAGTACCTCTGGCTGCAACAATGTTTATACGACTGTCAGTGACCTACAATAGAAAGATTTCATTACAATGAAAGAAGGTGCAATAGAAAGTACGATTAAACAAAATATATCCAAAATTTTAAAGTCAAATTAAGAATTTAGGCTTGAAATATAACATTTTTACAAAAATCACAAAATAAAATACTGTAGAATTGAAATAGAAATCATGTAGGATTTACAGACTGTACAAAATAAAACTGTAAACTGTGAGGCATAAACAATGTAAAAATATAGAAGTATTAAAAAATATAATGTGACAGCAGCTGTATGACTGAAACATAAATAAAACTAATAAAAAACAAACGTTATCATGGATATGGTGAAATTTTCCCGGAAGGAGTCTCCAGTCTCAGAGCTTTGTAACATTGTAACAGCACTTTTGTTGTGCGAAAGAAGTACATGCATTTTGTACTGTACTGTATGTGTACTTTACTTGAGGAGTTTTATTACAGGATATTGTTTACTTTTACTTCGCTGAAAAGTGTGGTAAATCTGCTGTACATTTACTGAACTACACTTCTGCATGGCGTTTCGTTACCTCATGACCGCCGTGTGATGTGTAATTGTGGGACTAGTGGCTCCATTGAGACACGCCTAATAACGTAGCAGGTGATTGAAATCGGAAGCGGAGCTGGTTGTAGACAGCAACAAAAACAGTCCGGACATAATCGGGAAAGAGAGAGAGAGAGAGAGAGAGAGCGAGAGAGAGAGAAATGTTTTTTTCTGTGATAAAGGCTACTAATACAAGCCCTATAATTTTGATACTTAGAGAACTTCTATTTTTACTTGAGTAAAATCCTTTCTAGGGAATCCTTACTTATCCTCTAGTACAGTTTTGTGTTTTTTCCCATCTCTGTCTAATGAAGATATACTGTATGTATATATATATATATATATATATATATATATATATATATATGAGCGAGCCATGGCCTCTGCAGGACGGGGTTAACTTATAGCCACCTTGGCCATTCATTTTCTTGCTAAATTAACCTCGTTATCAGGCTTCACTGGCAGCTAACAAATTATCTGTTAGGATCCTCCCAGTTGAGCCGCTCACTGTGGAATCTTTCAAAAACTAAGCAAACACAACATGTCCAGATGAGAATCAGGGATTAGACTGAAATCCAGCATCTTTCATTCACGCGTTGCTCTCGGATCGCTCGACTGGGTTCGGTTGTCAGATGCAGAATTGAGGGCTGAACTACGTTATATCAGTATATGTCCCTTAAGAAACATGCACACCTTCACACTTAGAAGCCAAAGAGAAAAAAACGGTTCAGTTACGTATCACAAATCTTTTGTGTATCACCACACTGACTCCAAGATTTAAAAAATAAAAAAAGTTTTCACTCCCCCATCCAAATCCTTGAATTCAGGTGTTCCTCTGGTCACTGGGCAAGCCGCTAGGCATGAAGACCGCTTCTACATTCAACAATTGTGAAAGAACGGGTCGCTCTCAGGAGCTCAGTGAATTCCACCGTGACAGGATGCCATCTGTGCAATAAGTCTAGTCGTGAAATTTCCTCACTTATAAATCTTCCACAATTAACTATTAGTGGTATTATAATAGTGGAAGCGGTTGGGAACGTCTCAGCCATGAAGTGATAGGCCACATAAAATCACAAGGCGGGGTCAGAGGATGCTGAGACACATAGTGCACAGAGGTCACCAACTTTCTGCAGAGTCAATAGATACAGACCTCCAAACTTCATCTGGCCTTTAGATGAGCTCAAGAACAGTGTGTAGAGAGCTTCATGGAATGGGTTTCCATGGCCAAGCAGCTGCATCCAAGCCAAACATCACTAAGTGTAATGCATCTGATGAGGTGGAATAAAGCACGCTGACACTGGACTCTGGAGCAGCGGAGACATGTTCTCTAAAGTGACCAATCACGCTTCTCTGACTGGCAAACTGCTAGGTTTGACTCTGGGTTTGGCGGTTGCCAGGAGAACGGTACTTGTCTAACTACATTGTACCAAGTATGAAGTTAAGGCATTGGACTACGGTTCGGAAGGTCCCAGGTTTATATCCCACAACCACCAAGTTGACCCTGTTGGGCCCTTGAGCAGGGCCTTTAACCATCAACTGCTCAGATGTATAATGAGATAAACATGTAAGTCGCTCTGGATAAGGGCGTCTGCCAAATGTATGGGAGTGTTATACCTAAATGTATGGGGGTGTTTTTCAGGAGTTGGGTTTGGCCCCTTACTTAAAGTTAAAGGAACTCTCAATGCTTCAGCATACCAAGGCATTTTGGACAATTTCATGCTCCCAACTTTGTGGGAACAATTTGGAGACGGTCCCTTCCTGTCCCAACACGACTGTGCACCAGTGCACAAAGCGAAGTCCATAAAGACATGGATGAGTGAGTTTGGTGTGGAAGAACTTGACCAGCCTGCCTGAGTCCTGACCTCAACCCGATACAACACCTTTGGGATGAATTAGAGCGAAGACTGCAAGCCAGGCCTTCCATGTTGTGAGGTTTTCAGGTAGGAAAGTTTATTTCACGTTTATGGAAGGAGTCTCCAGTGTCAGTGATTGCGTAACAGTCAGTTACAAACATGTGATCTTCACATCTCTAGCTTTAGACAAGAAAGCATTCTCCCATGTGAGATTATTAGCCCGGGCTTGAGCGCTGTCTATCGTGCTACGCTGGTGTTCCTCTATAACACACACTAGTTGTCCTAATCTGTTTAAACTCACTGATAGACGTTCATAGTGATTTAGCTTTGTTCTATTCATGCTGTAATGTGGTGAAGGGAAGACTGGCAGCCAGTGCTGGGAAGCTATAAATCACTTCAGTATCAGCTCATTAATCTTCAGCACGTGAGCATGCGCTAAACGGGGCGGTCGAGTGCCGAGGATGAAATCAGTACAGGACAAGGAGATTTATTGGCTATTGAGGGGAGAAAATCTTTATTCAACAGAATGACAAAAAAAAACAAAAAGATGACATGATGATGATGATGATGATGATGAAGTGGAGTTTCTGCTTCCACACACACGCCCCGACGCTTTTCATATTCCTCTCACTCAAGGTTACGGTTTGGGTCGTTTAAAGGTGCTGTATCAGACTGTTAATTTAACACCAGGTCTCAGAGTTCTGTGTGTGTGTGTGTGTGTGTGTGTTTGAGGGGTATTTCAGGTGAATGTCTCACCTGAAACACCCCTCAGATACTGTATCTTAAACCCCTTCTCCAAACGAACCATTTCAGTGTCGATGTAGATATTTTTTTTGGCTCATAACACTTTTATAAATTTACATTTTTCTCCCCTAATTTAGTCGTGTCCAATTCCAGCCCGTCACTGGAGGCTCCCACATTAAGCTTCTACTGCCAATCAGTCAGGAGGGCTGCAGACCGACCCGCGTGTCTCCTCCGATCCACGTGGTGTCACCGACCATCTTTTCGAACTGCTCGTTCACGCACCGTTGGGGGGCGGCCTAACACACTCGGAGGAACAGCGCTATCCGCTCCCTCCGCCTGCGCGAGCTCACAGACGCCCCTGATTGTGGGAGCACTAGTACCTCTCATCCCTCCCCCCTGAGAGAGCTCAGCCAATCAGCTCTCTCTAGGCCTCCGGCTGGGAGAGGTAAACAGCATCACCTGGGGTTCGAACCAGCGATCCCCAGATGATAGGGCGAGCGCTTTACCACTGCGCCACTCGGAATATTATTTCTATTATCATAATTTGAAACCTTTTATGCAAAAATTACATTTGTTCAAATGGATCTCCTAGCTGAGGAGGAAAAAAAAGAAAAAAAAAACTCATAGAATGTTTTTTTTGTTTTTCCCTCAAAATTTATTGTATAAATTTCAATAAAAAATAAATAATAATAAATAAATACAAAATAAATTAAAAACCAATTAATTTTATTTATTCCCTATCTTGAAGTAGAAAGATAGATGGATACATTGATTGTCGCACTGATTGACACCGGAGACTCCTTCTATAAATGTCAAATAAAATAAAATGTTTGTAACAATGTTTGTGTTTAAAATGTAATAATAATAATAATAATAATAATAATAATATGGAATTCTTTTAAAATTTTAAATAAACTAATCAATTCATATTAAAGAAAGAAGAAAATGCTCTGTATCATACAGTTACAGGATCTATAAACACACACACACACACACACACACACAGGTGTATTTCTGACGGTCCAGAGATTCTGCAGGAATGTTGCACTTCGCCTGGTCGAACACGTCCGACTTGAACATCGCGAGCTCCAAACACCGAAAGATGCTAAGCTCTGAAATCCAGGACGACCCCGCGGGTGTGACCTCGCCGCATCCGCGTGTCACTTCCTGTCTGTTTGTCTTTTAAATTATGCAGCGAGCTACATTTCCCTGCTCTTTCTTATTTGATTCACTTCTTAAATTGTCACACAATGACAGCGGCGGGCGAGGCAGCGCTCGCAATTAAAACTCATCCTCATTTGTGTGTGTGTGTGTGTGTGTGTGTGTGTGTGCTCGGTAGCTGCAAATGAGCAAACAAGCTTCTCACACCTTCATAGTGTCAAAAAACACCTCTGTTCGGTGTCATCATATACATCACACACACACACACACACACACACACACACACACACATACACACACATAGATAGATAGATATTAAGCAAGTTAAGGAAACACTGAGTCTCGGTTTGACTCGAACGCCCTGTGTGTGTGTGTGTGTGTGTGTGTGTGTGTGTTTATTACGTGTTGTGTAACTTCATCAGATCTGTAGGAGTGTTAATTGTTTTACACAAGCGTGTGCATGGGGCAGAGGTGTTAATTGAAGCTTTGTGTGTGTGTGTGTGTGTGTGTGTGTGTGTGTGTGTTCCCAAGAGAGGCAGAACAATCAATGAATGAGATCCGACGCTGAAAAGCCAATGTGCATGTTTTTGTGTGTTGTAACAAAAGCATGTCAATATGGTAAACAACACCTCCATCCAACACACACACACACACACACACACACACACACACATATAAACACACACACGTATAGCCTCCTAATGACACCACGATGGCCAAAACAACTTTTTCTCCCCCCTCTCTCATGGCGACTGTCACTAATGAAGCTCGGAGGTTACGTGTGTCTGCCATCGGCCTATCGGTTTCCTTGACGACGGGAGTCGCTAATGCGCACGCCGAGTTCAACCGCGTAACCTCGAGAGAGAGAGAGAGAGAGAGAGAGAGAGAGAGAGAGAGAACGAGGATAAATCACTAAAAGGACGGAAAGGATTGAACAGATTTAA
>JAOVVA010000028.1:686228-698142 GCA_028565275.1 Leiocassis micropogon | reverse complement strand
TGGGATTTCTTTGTATTAATAAGTTAGACAGAGAGTTCTGCTGTACAGAAAGACACACAGACATGTACGTGGGCTTCTACGGGGATGCGTACTAATGCTAGTGATGTAACAGTTACACTGGATGTGCAGCAAGTCTTAAGTCTTAATTTTTTTTTGTTTTAATGAAAACTCATACGATCTACTTGATGAAGAATTGAAATGCGGGCAAAGTGAATTTGGAGCTAAGGATGGAACAGAAAGTGGCCAGTCATTGAAGTAATCAACACCATCGTCGATCGTTTCAAGCTTCCAGAGTGTTAAATCTAACTGCGCTGAATCGTATTGGATCGAACCTGAACTGAATCAGATCGACTCAGGAGTGAAGCATTTTCACACTGTAATGCATCGCACACTGCGTACTGAGATGTGTTTCGTGACCCTCAGACGAGGAGGATTCACACCCGTAGTGCCTGAACTGACCTACAGACCCACAGCAGGAGGAAATGAATCTGAATTACGCGAGTCAATCTTACTCTTATTTTCTCGGCGGTTCCCAGACGTTCTCCTGGAGACGGGCCAAATTCCAGAGATCGGTTTCAGCCCTGATCTTATCGAGCATGGACTCCAGAGATTGATTTGTTAGAGTAGCAGATGAAGCTTACGACTTAGCTCTACAGAAAAGTGGATCTCCCAGAGGAGGGTCAGCAATCCGAGCTCTGCGTCAGAACAACCGCCACGAGATCTCGAAGAACCGAGGCCGAGTTCCTGAGGGAAAGACGAGGAAAGAAAGTACTTGAGTGATGTGTAGTTAGGATGAAGTTAGACATTAAACATTACTAAGGTTTAAAATCTGTGTAGATTTTTTGTGGTTTTCTTTTTGCTGTGTTTTTTAAGTTTACAGTATATGTTTTCATATAAAACTTAAAAAACAACAAAAATCTTTCTATAAAAATGAAATGTATAACATTGCAAATGATGATATAATGATTATATACCAATTTAACATCAGCGAATGTTGAGATGACTTATCACTCCAAAGGACCAAACTTCTCTCCTCCCAATAAAACGTTAGAACACATTTGACTTACAAAGGGGTTTGTTAATATCCAGTGAAACCCATAATAATGTGTTTGACTTAGCTAACATTAGCCATCAGGGACTCTATCAGAAATAAATTAATAAAAAAACATTGGTTGTATGATTTTGATTATTCATGTGAATTCATTATTTATATTCATGCGATCCTGATAGATACCTCAGTTCCATAAATATCACATTTCAATATGACATTTTTCTCTGATTTTGTTACTTTTAACTTAAACCTTTAAAAAAGTTTAATTAGTAAACAAATGTATCATTATAACATTAGTTTTCTCACTTAAAACCCCAGCGCAGCATTTAAACAATACAAACTAACTTCAAATACAAGAGTTTAACATTTATCTTCAAATTAAATTAAACACAAAGCTACTCTACATTGATATTGAGCAGCGCGTCTATCTGTTTTTTTTTTAACAGAGATATAATTATACTACAGAGAATAAATCATTATTTCTAAACAAACTTGGCAAATAATTCACTCCTACCACACGGGATTTGTGTGAATAGTTCAGAGAGCGCCACCTGTAGGATTATAAAGAAACAGCGATTTTTTTACCGTCTCAAGCGTCTCCAAAGTCTCAAAACTCAACTTGACAGCTAGTGCGCGGATTGAGCAGCTGCGAGCACATGTGTACATGCGACTTTTAACGCACATGATTTTTGACAAATTAGCACTTGCGGTGTTTAGAGACTGGTATAAATGTGTGTTAATTCACTCTCAGCGTTTGGAGAAAAAGGTAGATCGAAGGTTATGAACGTGTGCGATTTTTGATTATGTAATCTCAAAAAATGTGTTTCTGTTGTGTCACTCCGAAGCTCGGTACAGGGTCTGATGTATTTCCTCAGATGTCCGGTCCACCAACTGCTACTCGGTTACGTACTGATCCCTGATCAGGAGCTGAAAGAAAAATCCTGAGTCATCTTCATAGTGATAAAGGTGTAAATGTTATTATTTTGGGAGAAAAGCTGACCAATAAGCTTCTGTCTGGGGGAAAAGGGTTCAGCGAGCTGGTCAGGAATTGTCAGCGGGGTATTTTATCACGGCAATTAAGTGTGCAGGATGTTTTTTTTTCCCCAAAAAAAGGGCAATTTATAATTTTACAGTCGGGCAAATATCACCTTTAGATGGTCTTGTGGAGAACTCTGATAGCAGTACCGCATCCATGTTATCTGTCTTTTTGTTAACACTGAAGTGACAAGATGCTCATTATTAACGGTTATTATATGTGAAATATGAGATGTTACAAAACAAAATTTTCCTTGTTCGTTGCTAAGAATACCTCCCTGTCCTCAGCTAAGGACATAAGCAGACTGACAGAACAAGGTCACCTGTACAGACAGTGCAAACAAGGTTTCTCAACAGGGTTCGGGCTTCTTACAGAGAGACCAACTGGTCCAGATACTCACCTCAGGTGTCAGAGAGGCTCACCTTCTCACCTGCAAATTACTTGATCACAAACTCCATCTTTTAAGTAAAAAAATTACAAAAAAAATGGACGTTCATGCTGTTAAGAGAGATTCCGAATAGAGAATAGAGACAATGTGTAGGACCAGCGCCAGGACACAAATATCATATCACGATATAAAACGTTTATACCATACATGGTGATAGAGGTTTACTGTATCATGAACAAACTGTGCTGGAAGTGACGCAAAGTCAGAACTTTTTACAATCCAAAGGGTGAGACATCTGAGAGTAATACCGGTGTAACTGTTCATGCATGCGTTTATTCGTACTCATACTTAACATAATCATAGCATATGCTGTCAAGCTACTAAAAAAACATACTTCACGTGTCATCATGGAAATCGTAACATAATATTAAGATGAAGTACGACGGTGTATTACAACAAAAGCTAAACATAGAAAGTATAAAAATTCAGCACATGGTTTCATCACTAGCAGGGAAATGTAGCTACACTTAAAATACTAAAGCCTACGTATTATCAAGTTGGGTCTGACTCTTTTTCAGAACGTTGCTCTTGTACTAGCAAGGTAACATAGCTAGCTAATGCACTTAATATAAACCCGACCAGTGCTATGTCTAGCAGCTTAAGGGTGAAATAAAATGTTCTGTGTTTCATATACGGGTAGTACCCGACTTACAAACATTTAAGTTACGAATTTCCGCAGATACAAACAGACTTAACAAACATTCGTAAATGCAAACAAAGCACATGTATCTCACATGTATTATACAAACAATAGACGTTCCAGCGCACCAAATACCAATATTTACATTTATATACAATATTTTTTAGTGTGTAAGTGAATGTCTATAATGTCTAAAGTCTGGTATATTGTATATTGTGTGTGTGTGTGTGTGTGTGTGTGTGTGCGCGGAAGAAATGAGTCAGCCTCACCGAGTTCAGTGAATCAGTCCGGCAGCACAATGATAGAAAATGTCCGTCCTGTAAATCTGTCCTGATGGTGAATAATCCTAATTTCGGAAAATCCTCAACAAAACAGAGTTCACAGTCCAATACAGTGGAAAACAGCTCTGAGACAAAATGGCGTCTGGGATTCCCTTCGCTATTTAAAGGTGCAGAGACAACACTGTTACATTTCATGTGGGTGAGATGAATTTCCTTAGGTGCTTAGTTATTGGTTTTCGGCCACATGGTGTGGGGACAGGGGACAGAGATTTAGTCAAGTGGAATGGTATGCTTTACATTGTATATTCGTGTCAAAGGCGTATAGGACTCACTTTGTTGGACTTAAGAACAAATCCGACTTACGAACATGCTCCTGGAACCAAACTCGTTCATAAGTCGGGGACTACCTATATTTATTCATTTGTACTAAGTAGGTTACTAAGGGCATGTTCTCATTAGGGACTCGGGTCCGTTTGTGAGTGAGCTTAACCCCTAAAAATTCAGATAAGAAAGCCAACCGTACCTGAACATGGAAGTGGGCCGTTGTTTAGAATGTGATGTCTTCAGTGGCGTCTGTCTCTGTGTGCACAGAGCATGTGCTTATCTCATCCTCTGACCTACACAGCCATAGCTAATACAGTAGAAAACCATGCAAGAAAGTTGCTCTTGGCATTTTATATATGTGTTTAAACTCGCAAGCTAACTAGGTGCACACCGTCACCTGTTGTATCGGAGAGTAAAAATACGCAAATGTACCAGAGTACGTAGAATAATATTAATAATGTATACATTGGAAGGGGGGAGCAATCTTTCCAGGGCATGGCACAAATCAATCGTGCCTAGTGTGAAGAAAGCTCTGTTAGTATTTTGGTAGTGGTATCATCATGGATGAGTAACAAAAATCATGCTTATGATTCATCTAAGGAAAATAAAATATAAAAAATGACATCCCTCCCTTCTCAGAGCTGAACATGTACAGGAAGGTTAATTTTGTCATTTGAAACGAATTTTAATTTTCCTCTAGCATACACGTTATCAGCAGGGATTTTCTCACCTCCTGACACCTCGGGTCTCGCCGCCGTCATAAATTATTCATCCGTTCAATTGTTGATGGTATTCTGATCACGGGGGAACACAGGGGAATCACTGGGCCATGAGGTAGGAATACAAGCCTCATGACACCACACACACACACACACACACACACACACACAAACACACACATCCACACAGACCCTGATCACACCTATAGGTGATGCTTTAGGGTCACTAACTGACCAAACAGTACATGTTCATAAAGCTGTCTTCCAGGGGCAATGATGTGTCCAAGGGCAGGTACTGTAGGTTCCTGGTCCAGCTCTGAAGATGTGGTGCAGGACAAAGACCTGTAACTGTTCATCATATCAGCTCAGCTGATTTCATGCTAATAGATGTCAGAGAAAGCATACAGAAATGGTAGGGACAAAAAAAACAAAAAAAACAAGAAAAAATCTTTAACGTACCATGAATCTGGCTTCAGGGGCGCTGTAAAGGGGGGAGGGGTAAGGGGGATGGGTAAGTAACGATGATTCCAACAACCCTAGGTGACTGGGAGCTCCTAAACATGTTAGGCAATTGGAAAGTCTTGGCATGGTCAAGGTTGGGGTGCCCGAGTAATTTTATTACCATTTTGTCATTATTGAATTGGGCGTGGCTGAGTAAGTTATGCTTGATTATTAGTAGATCACATGACTAATACGTGTAAAGACTAAACTCGTGCTAGAAATCCAATAACGTACCTCCGACCCCCTGGGGATCCTCACGCATGCTTTCTTTAAAAGTCATCTAAGCTAAGATTTATGTAATTTTATTGGATTCCATGAAGGAATAATAATAATAATAAAGTTTATAACAGAAGTACAGCGGTACCTCAGCATACGAGTTTAATATAGACCGGAGACGAGTTCTTAAGGTGAAATTTTGTATTGTGAAACGCATTTTCCCATAGGAAATAATGTAAATACAAATAATTCGTTCCACTCAAAAATATTACCAATATTACCAATTTCCAACACTAAACTCATATGTTGCATATTAAAACAATCAAAACATTTAAAAGACATGTAAATGAAGTAACTTATGAAATAAATAGACATTAAACCTCACTTAACCTTAATTTATGATTCCTCTTGGCGCCGGGTGCTTTAAAAACCAAACTGAAAGCGGCTCCCTTTTCTTCTTGCTACCGTCTTTGATAACATTCTTGGGACCCGCGGTGCTACGTCTTCACAAAAAAAAAAAACCCTAATAAAAAATTATGTAAACTCATAGTTCAAAGTTTTGAACGGCTCCCGAGAGTACGTGCAACTTAGCCGGTGTTTGGTCGCTTGTATGCCAAAAATGCTTCAAATTTCAAATGGTGAAAATTTGTGAGGCTTGGTGTTCGTATGCCGAGGTATCACTGCATGTTCAGACAGGACAGAGACTCGATAGCACCTGGGTTTATTTCTACTATAATTCTATAATAAGGAACAACATATTTGTGATGTTTATAATCCAAACCAGCAGCAATGCCTCTTCTTTTGCTTTTTTTCTACAGCTTTAAGATAAAAAGCCTCACATATCATCCTCATCCTGTCTCCTCAGACACACTCCATCCTACTTTGGAGACAAGTACTGAGCAAATTGGGCCCAGAACACAGCGCAGTTCAGCCTCCCATATGCCCTTTGAGGGGGTTTTAAGCTCAAGCGACTGCAGCTCGTCTCCCCGAAGGGTCCGATTAAACTGAAAATGCCAACACGCTCACCTTTTCTGCACACTGAGCGTGTTTGAACAAGAAACAGGTATTTACCAGAACCCTGAAAACTGAAGAAATGTACACCGTGTCCCAAAAGCCTCGTACTGTACCCACGGGGAGTTAATTAATATTTAATCACGGAGCTTCCTGATCCAGTCGTGAGAGTGTTTCCAATATGTTATTACGCCGCTGTCAAGTTCATTTTTCTCATGCATGGAGATTGTTGGAACACGCCGTACTACTACTACTACTTATATTATTTGCATTTTCATTCTTTCTATAAGAATTTATTATTGTTGTGTTCTTTCGTGATGTCACAAAAGGTCATTGTTACGGTTATTGTATTGATATTCACAGAACCATTACAAAGGCATTAAAAAAAAAAGAATCCTGTTTAAGTGGCATTGGTCGGATTTTGTTCTTAGCACCACCTATTATTGAGAAATCCACCTATGGGAGGGGCGTTCAAGTCAAAGCGGTAATTTTTCATTTTGCAGAATACACTAATTCACTTTCACTAGTGCTTGGATACCATCAAGGTAGAAAGTGTTCTCAGTACACCGGAGCCATGATAGTGCAGGACCGCCTGCGTCACGTCTAAAACGCCGGCCTCCCAGGAACTCTTTTAATGACCAGAAATTGCTTGGAAGTGAGGTAAGGACTGTACAGGGGATGTGGGAATAACTCCCAGCCGAGTTCCTGTATCGTGCAAGTGGTTTTGGTGAATAATAGTGTGCACAGTTCCTATACGTAGATGCGTATCTTCTGTAAGTCGGCGATGTTGATTTTCAGTGATCAGGTATTTTACTCGCTGAATGTTTACAGGAACGACTGAAGTGGGGTCCGAGCCACCTCGGCCGGGATCATCATTTACAAACGTACGGACTTCTTTAAAACATTTGCGCCGTTCAGATGTTTTACTGCGGCTAAGCGTCTCATCACCGTACTGTGCTTAAAGTCTTCTGTAAATGTTAATCACCTTTTATCATGATCATGTTTTATCACAAGTTGCGGTTTGACTCAAACACCCCCTGAACACACTGCAATTTGGGTAATGAAGGAAAGTTAAAGTTAAACAACCATAAAAAATATGCGGTTGAAGATCACACGACACCTGCTGTAAGTTGGATAAGACGGTTTTGTTTGATTTCGATTACATTGTGATTCTTTTCAAATACACAAAGCAGACAGGAAGTGTGTGCATGTGTGTGTGTGTGTGTGTGTGTGTGTGTGTGTGTGTGTTCTGCGGCGACGTCCTTGTGGGTCGTCCGATTTGATTGAACTTCAGCTCTTCAGTCATTCATCAGCTCCTCCTGTGCTGTACGTAGAGGAGCACTTCTCCTTATTAAACGCACTCTCTCTCTCCGTCACTCTCTATCGCTGTCTCTCTCTCTCCATATGGCAAGGTACAGCATAATTATTCATGCTGAAATGAAGTTATGGCACACGCTGACGTTTATTTCAGGGTGAAAGAGAGATAAGTGCTGACGGAGCAGGCGCGACCTCCGAGAACGCTAGCTGGAGGATTATGATTCATAATGGCCCTAATGTGGGGCGAGTTTCATTAAAACGCCACTCTCTTAACACTAGCACTCCGAATTAGTGGGACATTTAAAGACAGCGATACGTCATTCCACATTGATCTCAGGAGCGTTTCAGATTTAAAGATTTCAGCACAGAGCGTTCGCTACAAAGAAGGTTCTTAGTTTCATCTTTAGCCTCGGAAAACTCTTCACATTCGCACTCGAGTGAGTGACTGAGGACTCCTTCTACTGTTAAGAGTGAGTGGGGAAAAAACTGGAACATACTTGTCTTTCCAAGTGTCTCAACCACAAGTTTGATCTCAGTCTTGATGTTATTAGCTAAATTAGCAATATTGTAGTCTTGTTGTTAAAGCTGAATTTTTTCGTCTCTTTATTCAACATGATTGGGGCAAAAATCACCTTAATATTGTGGTTTTCATAATTAAAGTCGGTCACTAACCTGAGAAACGTCAGGACATGATGAAGAAGCGATGCTCAGGAAGCGTGGAGAAAGCCACGCTATGACAACAATTAGAGTGTTGAATTTATATAGAGATGATCTGTACTTTTTTAAGCAGCACTCTTACATATAGTAGTTTGAAGCTAATACAGGAAAATTCCTAAATTTTAGAATCAGTTTTACAACGAACAGGTCCATTTTAAATCGAACTCAGCGTCACTGTATATCATATCTAAATCATTTTTATTTAAGTTAACAGCTAGCAGGTATTTTATTGCCACAATAAGCAGACTGTTTGTAACGGGTTGCTCGGCGGTGGGACATAACATGTGCTTCTTTATTGTACTTCAACATATGACACGTATCTGTTCTTTACTTGAGTAGTTTTATTAGAGGAAACCTTTTACTTTTACTCCACCCAAAAGTGTCTGTACTTTTACTTCACTACATTTCTGCATGGCGTTTTGTTACCTACTGGCCATCTGAAGTGGGAATTTCACCCCCTGCTGACTGTTATGTGTAACTGCATGACATGCCTTTCATTTGAGACGCGTCTAATGATGTAACAAGTGTTTGAAATCAGGAGCAGAGCTGGTTAAAGACAGACGGAAACAGTACATTTACACGCGGCACGATTCTACGACCTCAATTTGGAAGGCAATTTGGTTGTTCAAATACACAAGTGACTAATGCTACTCTTTAACATCAGGAATCCCGAATGTTTTAAAATCTCAGACATTAACAATGGACAATTCTAGAAAGATGCCCGCCCACTTCCTGCCAGTCTTACATGCTTTAAACAGAAGGTGCGTTCCAAACGTCCTGAAGTACGTGGAAGGGTGTTCATCCATGTCAAGGGGCGATTCCAAACCTTAGGGAGCGAAAATGTTCAGTTCAAAGGGAACTGCGAAGGTTGTAGGGAACGAGTGAACAACAGGTCTTCACTTCAGTTCGGCTCAAAGGGAATGGAAAAATTCCCATCAGTCATTGCGTTTTGCTGGATTGTGAAAATAAATTGAGCTTGAAAAATGGTTTACATATTTATTAACATTATCATCAAGGACGACATCATATTAAAAGGACAGAAAAATTGACAGTTTGTATTATATAGGCTAAGTAATCTGTAAAAAAATAAATAAATCCCCATACATCTTAAGCAATTATTTTTATAATTAATAAATAATTTATTTACAAGTTATACACGTTTCAATAGTATGTTTTATAACGGTATCAGATTTTGTTTAAATAAATATTCAGTATTTAATGCCCGTAGTGTGAAATTTCCACGGCAGCAGTGACAGGCATCCGAGGTGTTTATGTTACCATGGTAACGCACGGAGGAAGTGACGTCAGCGCTGGCGACTTCGTAGGGCGTTCCGAATGGTGGAGTTTTAGAGTAGAGTGAAGTTCCCTTCACCGACATTCCCTGCAAACTGAGCAGGGAGTAGGGAGCACACTGTGAAGTGCACTTCGGAATGGAACACAGCCTTTTATTTCCTTTCATACCGATGACCTCAGGAACATGTCAAATTAAAAAATGGTGTATTTCGTTTATTCGTTTACATTTGGATAAATATGCAAATTAGCATAAAGTAAGCTGGTAAGGGCATTGGTGGCTCAGTGGTAGGTTTCTCGCCTGCCATGTGGAAGTCCTGGGTTCGATGCCCAGCCCAGTGACCAAACCCCAGCCACTGGATGCAGTGCCCGTCTCAAGCCTGGATAAAATAGGAGGGCTGCGTGAGAAAGGGCATCCGGGCGTAAAAAACCTGTTGTTGCGCAGATCAAACGGTTCACTGTTAATTAAATAAATAAATAAAGTGTAATATACAGACACTTTATGTACTGTCTGCGTGTACACAAACACAATGTGCTGGACCCAGTGGTGTTTAATGAATAACGATTGTAGCAACTCACTCAAACAATCAATTTTTGGCCTAATTATTATCCATTTATTGGTGTATACATACACAGACACACACACACACACACTGTATATACTGTATATGGTATATGATCCACGGCGCGTAACCCGACTCAGAATCCGAGGAATTTTCCTCCAGCACTTAAATAAAAGACCTGAAGTCGTGTAAAGCTTATTAAAAATACGGAGGATTTACTGTCTGCTCTTCATGTGTGCAGTTGTCAAGTCGCTTTAATAAAACTCCCGCAGCTCATATCTGTGTGTGTGTGTGTGTGTGTGTGTGTGACAACAGGGGAGCAGCTTGCCTCTAATACTGCCTGACATTTACCCATTTAATTAACTCTCCAATATTGTTCAAAATTTCTCAGTTTCTTACCTACACACACACACACACACTTCAAGCTCAGTGACCCAGAAGGTAGGTGTACTCTTGTTGATCCACACACACACAGACACACACACACACACACACACACACACATTTAAGAGACTTGACAGAATGTCACATTCAGCCTTGTCATTGTGTACAGAGTAGCGTGTCTGAGAGTATCAGTGTCTCGCTGTCCTGCAGCGACTAGTCTGTGTGTGTGTGTGTGTGTGTGTGTGTGTGTTTTATAAAGGAAGCAGTTGCCGTGCACTTTAGACTGTAGGAATGAATGCAACAGCAGAGAAATCACAGAGCAGCAGGACGTTTTGGACAGAAGTCGTTTATCAAACGGCTGCGTAAAGTGTAACACTCGCGCTCGATCCTATCTAATGTTACCGCTTTTATATCGTCTCACCTACCATGAAAAAGCTTTTATTTTATTTATTTATTTATTTTTTTATATAGAAGAATCCACACACTTAGACAGACAGACACAATCCAACACAAAGCGGGAAAATATATAAAAGAGTAAATGTGACTCGAGAGCACAATTTACAGGAGTTTTTCCTCATCTTTGCTGCATGTTTTGTTGGTTTTTTTTGTCTTCTTTACTCAGAATGGCTTTGGGATACTTAAGCGGCAGCGACAGGATAAAAAGAAAACTTTCTGACTGCTGGGGAAATGACTGTGTCTGAGTTCTTCCTCTTCAATTCGGAGACATCGCTGATCCTGTACTAGTCTTGTAGTTATCCAATGAAATCTTGCACATATACGGCCGTATGCCCCTCCCACAGGGGGTGTGTCTTGTTCTACACAGGAAACTAGCACACTCATCATTGTCTATACCACTTTATCCTGTATTCAGGGTCGTTGGGGCCTGGAGCCTATCTCAGGAGACTTAGGGTACGAGGCGGGGTACACCCTGGACAGGGTGCCAATCCATCACAGGGCACACACACACACACACACACTCATTCACACACTAGAGGGCAATTTGGAAACGCCAATTAGCCTAATCTGCATGTCTTTGGACTGTGGAAGGAAACTGGTGCAATGGGGAGAACATGCAAACTCCATACACACACAGACCTGAGGTGGGACTCGATCTCCAACTCTGGAGGTGCAATGCCACAGTGAGAAACTAGAAGTACACACCTTAAAAAGACTTCAAGCACAGTACGATGATGCAAACATTTTAGAAAAGGCTGTACGTCTGTGAATGACGAGCTCGGCCAGGGGGGCCCGGAGCCCACTGCAGTCAATACAATTCAATTAAATTCTGTTCAATTTTATTTGTATAGCGCTATAACCAGCCGAGGGTGACAGTGGCAATGAAAAACTCTCTGAGATGGTAATAGGAAGAAACCTTGAGAGGAACCAGACTCAACAGGGAACCCATCCTCATCTGGG
>JAOVVA010000028.1:628182-664327 GCA_028565275.1 Leiocassis micropogon | reverse complement strand
TACAGATCTTTGAGTTTAGCTCATGAAAAATGGGAGCAAAAATAAAAGTGTTGCGTTTATATTTTTGTTCAGTGTATGTTCAACAATACTAAAGTTCACATAATTAAAATTAACAGTTCTACAATAAACAATAATAGAATTAACAATACTACTGTCAAGTTGATAATACTAAAGTTAACAATGTTACAATTAACAATACTATAGTTCACAATACAGCATTTTGAAATACTAAAGTTAACAATTCTATAGTCAATAATAAAATTAAAAATACTTCAGTTGACAGTACTAAAGTTAACAATACTAAAGTTGGCAATATTAAAGTTATGAGTATTACAGTACAATAAATAATACTAAAGTAAAAAATTAAACTGAATGATACTATAGTTATCAATACTAAAATGAACAATACTACAGTTCACAATACTAAAGGTAACAATACTACAGTACGTTTAAGGTTTTACTCACAACACTTTCTTCAACTTACTAAATACAATGTAAAACTACTATTTTAAAACCTTCTAAATTCACCTTTACTTGCTGAACAGAATTCATATAATATATGAATATAATATAACTTTACTCACTACTTTCTTACTATCAAACTAACTACAATTTACTGAATATATTTAGCATCCACATTAAAAATCATATACTATATTGACAACTTATTTCCTAATAACTAACTACATCCAATAGCAGGAATATAACTTTACTTACCAGCACACCATGTACAACCTACTAAAGATGATTTTATTTACTAGCACTCCAACTTGCTAAATATAACATTTTTCCACTAATGTACAAATTACAGCATACTTTACTGTAACACTAAAGTTAAAAAAATTATAGTCAACAATACTATAGTTACCAAAACTACATTCAACAATATTAAAGTTAACAATACTACATTAAATAATACAAAGTTAATTCTTTTTTCAACACTAATAAAATTAACACTACAGTCATGAGCACAAAGGCTAGCAGTATTACATTCAACAATACTAAAGTTCACATAATTAAAATTAACAGTTTTACAATAAACAATAATAGAATTAACAATACTACTGTCAAGTTCAATAATACACAAAAAAAACACAATCAATAAGTTAACAATGTTACAATTAACAATACTATAGTTTACAAGACAGCATTTTGCAATACTAAAGTTAATATTTCTATAGTCAATAATAAAATTACAAAACTTCAGCTGACAATACTAAAGTTAAGAATACTAAAGTTAAGAATACTAAAGTTAAGAATACTATAGTTGACAATATTAAAGTTATGAGTATTACAGTAAACAATTCTAAAGTAAGAAATTAAACAGTGATGATACTATAGTTATCAATACTAAAATGAACAATACTACAGTTCACAATACTAAAGGTAACAATACTACGATTAAAGTTTTTAGAGTGAACAATACCGTAACAATTAAGTTAACAATACTACAGTTTATAATACTACAGTCAGCAATAATGAAATTAAACATTATTAAATAACATAACAGTACTGCAGTGGTGACCAAAAGTATTGAGACAAAAAGTAAAAATTCAATGTTGCAATGTGATTCACCTTTTTAATAATGAAAATCAAGAAAATAACAAAAACAATCAACATAAAGTATGAAACCCCTTATTTTTCAAAACTTGCTGGATCCGGCTGAGTACGGAGTCAGAAAGACATCTGCAGTACTCTGGTGTCCCCTTGATCGCTTCCTGAGGACCATGTACAGAAATTTGACTCTATTTTTAGTAATTTTTTGTACAGAGGTGGTCACCCCGGCTTCAGAAAGCAAAAAAACCTGCCACATGTTTGTAGTGTTCATTAACTAAACCAGCTGATACTAATTAGGCAGATAGGAGAGAGCTAATTAATGACATCACCTGATTTGTGTACAGGGAGAGCTGAAGTGTAATACAGTATGTGATCGTAATACTTTTTAACCCCACTGTAAACTCAACACGAGTAAAGGTAATGGTGCTGGAGTCAACAATGCAAACCAAAACTAAAGTCATGAATAAAAAAATTCAACGATATTAGGTCAACACATTTGCAATCAATTACACTACAGTTGTTTATGTTAGTCAGCATTACTAAGATAAACAATTTTCTGACAATTAAGTCAGAAAAACTACAGGGATTAATGCTGCATTCAACAAGACGTGAGGTGAGGAAAATGACTCCGATTTTAAATAAAGCACTGTGTTCTTCTCTGGATTCATTCTTCGCTGGAAAGAAAAAAGCTCTAACATTTGAAACATTTATTTGCATATTATGTTGTAAACAAGCTTTGAGGACATGGAATATTTAAATGAGCTTGTACCAAGCACAAAAGTAACACTGGTATCACGAGAAAGCTTTTTGTAGGAGAATCACATAGGTGGTTGTGGGTCAGAGTGGCTCGGAATGCTGGAGCAGGTCACGTTTTGATCAGGATGTGTGTTAGTCATGGGCTGGATTTCATTTCTGAAATAAAACAGCAGTAGGCAAATGACGTGACTGGATTGTATCCTTTACTTACAGAACTGTTTCATCACATCATGCACCCGTCCACCTGGGGACCGGGGTATGTAATAGAGTTCAAAGGCCCGCTGGATGTGAGGGGAAACGTTTAATTCAAAACTGGAGCTGCAGGCAAAAAAAAAAAAAAAAAGGGTCCGAAAACAGGAAGTGAACAGAATTACAGCATGTATATGAAGTATAATGTATTCCTCGCGAATTTGAGTTGAGACGGATGAAGGTACAGGAATAGTTGTGTTAAAAAGAAACAAAGCACACAAACATGCGCAAGAATCCGCGTAAAGTACAAAGTACAAGCATCGACAACAAAGGGCTGACAACGAGTTCTAACCAAGAGGTGCTATTTACCCTAGCGCTAATCAACAGGAATGTGAGTAGAGATGAGCGAATCTAACAACACAGATAAGTACAACCTGTAGAAATGAGAAGCTAACCGAGTTGTTTAGGAAATCTCCTGCATGGTCAGAAACATAAAAGACTCACGGGGATCGATTCATCTGAACCGGGGGATTAAGCGGATACGTCGACTCGTAGCGCGTAGACAAAACAGCCGGATACGAGGGACTCGGATTTATGAGTTCAATGATTCGGTGGATTCTTGGGATCTGGTGAGCGCCCTCTAGTGGAATACCATACAAAAACGGGTCAGAATCCCTCGGATTCGTTCAGTGAGTGATTCAGAAAGATTCAAATCCGTTAATGGATTCAGGTGCAAAGCAGTCATGTGACCTGGAGTTGGCAATCAGATGGCAAATCAGGTGGCTTCCCTGCAGTGGTGGATGGGAAATGTACAGTAGAATGACTTTGTTAAGCTAATGTTGAATAAACGACCCAATGTTGCAAATACAACCTCAAAACAACAGAATTGCAACCTTTATTCAGTGATTTATACGATTAACATCTATTCTCATAATGACCAACCACATTCATGTTCCCTAAAGTTTAATCTAATAGGGTTTAGAATTCTGATTGAAGCCCCAGCTTCCCTCACATGGTGTGTGTGTGTGTGTGTGTCTCATGCATCTCTTAGTGCTGTAACGTTACCTCTCTGTTTCATTTCCTTTTAGAAATATTACCATGAGGTGCGTCTTAGCTCCCAAATTACCCAAATTTTTTCTTTGTGGCGCTCGTTGTCATGTATGCGCATTAAGTAGCCTCGACAGCACGCCCCCTAGTGGTCCAGTGGTAAGCATGCAACGGTCTTACTGCAGTCCCACTTCGTCCATCAGTTTGGTAATAATATTGTTTTTAAGTCGATTTTGTGGAATTGCATTTGCACGTGCACTTTATGTTGTCTTAGATAGTTTTGTTAATTTATTTTGTTAATTTATGTAGTAACTTGGTCATGGAGTTACGATGTTTTGTTTCACTGCCTACTGAACTGTATATGGTTGGAATGACACTAAAAGCCTACTTGACTTGACTTGATAACGTCAATGTTGTTGAGACGTCATTTTATCAAAATCATTCTAACTTTCAAACCAACCAAATACCAACGTTCTCCCAGCATCTGTAATGTTTTAACAAATGAACGTCACCACAACATTCTGACAACCAATAATTCCTACTGGAATATTAACATTATCTGTAAAAGCAATTCTTTCAAACCAACTTGAAATATACAGTATATTAAGAGCTTTCAATATCGCTGCTAAATATTTTAGCCAAAGAAAAACAATATCAGTGAGATGCAGTAATCAGTAATCAGTAATTTATAATCCCTCATTAAACAAGAATGATTCAAATCTTAAAATGATGTGGCTTAAATAAAGACTCTAACATCCTCCTTGATCTCGGTTGACGGAAACAGGATGTTGATGTTGATGGAACGTGAATGGATAATATATCTTTTAAGAAGCATTCAGGGTTGAGTCTCACTGTTGCTTCTAAATTATACATTTTAATGCATAGTTTATTAAAGAAAATGTGTCAAAGTACATAAACGTTAAAAAACGTACAAAAAAGTACAGTAGTTACAGAATTGTCTGAATCATTATCGTACATTCATGGTTGGGGTTCGATTCCCACCTCAGGTGTATGTGTGTGTTTGCGTGTTCTCCCTGTACTTGGTGGGTTTCCTCCAGCTATTCCCGTTTCCCCCACAGTTCCAACACATGCAGATTAGACTAACTGGAGTTTCCAAAATGCTTATAGTGTGTGAGTGTGTGTGTACTTGTGCCCTGCGATGGACTGGCACCAGCCCACCCTCGTGCCCAGAATCCCCTGGTGTACACTCCACGCCCCCCGTGATCCTATTATTAGTGAGTGATTATTAAATCTCATTTAATAATTGTTAAAAAACGAGTTGAAATCAGATTTTGTTTAAATAATTGTTTATAGCTGCTAGAAGAGGAGATAACTGGTTTATGGATGTTTTAAAAATGTGAAAGTAGTAATAAACAGAAATATATTTATACAGTAGCTGTGCTATAAAAGTAGTAAAGCACTTCTGTACTGTATGTGCTATTAGGGGAAAGTCAATCAACTTCAGAGTGCTAATTAAGACACGGTTTAAAGATTGGATCCCTTTAACCAATTCACATTAATTGTTTTGTAATAATTTTTTTAAGAAGAACAAAATAATTGCTGTATTTAACATTCAATTGTTCAATTAATAGATTTAATTTGTTTGATTCAAGTACCTACAGAAACAAGTATCTTGGGCTTTTTGTTCATTTCCTTTTTTGGCTGATTTTATGTACTTTCGAAAATTTGTAAAAAAATAAATAAATAAAATGTATATATAAATTGTATTGTTCTTAGAAACACTGTTTGTTTTGCGTGTGTTTCTCCGTAGGTATGCGCATCTTGGTGACGCTGCTGTTGGACACGTTACCGATGCTGGGAAACGTTTTGCTGCTATGCTTTTTTGTGTTTTTTATTTTCGGAATTGTTGGCGTGCAGTTGTGGGCGGGGTTACTGCGCAACCGCTGCTTCCTGGACGACGACGCAAGAGCGTAAGCATGTTTTTGCTCCTCCTTTACCACAGCGACGAACCAAGTATTGCATATCTTTTTTTAATCAACGCATCACACACTGTTTTATCCATTTAAACGTTTTCTCGAAGTTTATTAGAAAAGAAAAAAAAACATAAGAAAAGCCTGTGCTTTTGTACACTGGAGCAGGTAATAAAGCCTCAATAAATACACTGTAGTGATGTAGCACAGCATAAGGGTTGAGCAGACATCGTACTGGAGCAAATGACATTGTGAAATAATGAGAGTGTAGCAGCGGATACATAAACATAACATCTGGAGAAACAGTCCTGAGTGCAGAACAAACGACATCATCATCATCGTGCAATAATAACGCCAGAGCGAGTGATTATAAGGAAGAGGCTTTACAGAGCGCCCGAGGCAGTTGTAGCAGAGAGGCTGCGCTAAAATTGAATCAGTGAATCAAATGTCGTGAATCACTCTCACTCACTCATCTTCTACACCGCTTTATCCTGTATTCAGGGTCGCGGGGCCCTGGAGACTTAGGGCACGAGGCGGGGTACACCCTGGACGGGGTGCTAATCCATCGCAGGGCACACACACATACACTCACACAAACTACGGGAAATTTAAGAATGTCAATTAACCTAATCTGCATGTCTTTGGACTGTTTGTGGAAACCCACCGAGCACGGGGAGAACATGCAAACTCCATGCACACAGAGACGGAAATCGAACCCGGACCCTGAAGGGGCAAGGCGACAGTGCTAACCACTACACCACCGTGAATCGGTGTAAATCTGTTCTGTAAGCGACTCAGTGTGTGTGTGTGTGTGTGTGAATCATTCTGTCTGAAATGATTTAGTTTTGGCAGAATCGGTTCAACTGGCACAAGTAAACAACCTGTATCGGTCCATGTGACTCACTGATAGCGTGGTGGATGAGGCTCGCTCTAACTCTTACCACATTTATTTCTCTTACACCGCAGCAATTTTAGCAACCATTTAAAAAACTTCAATTTCAAACATTCTACTGACTTGTTCATTCATTTTGAATCACCGCATTCTTTGTGAGGCATCAGGCAACAAGAATGTCCTCAAATCTGGTAAATATTTCAGTACAAAGGTTGTAAACTTGATGGTTTCTTTGACTTTGTGAAGTCTTGCCAAGCCAGTCTCATTTATTTCCACGTTCCTCAGCGAAGCTCTTAAAGCCCACAGCGGCACAGAGACACGCCGACATCACAGCACAGGTCAATGACAATTAAAACTAATACGTGCTTCTACTGAAGTCCTGCGGGTGTGTGTTAACGGGGACGCTTCACACGGATACGTCACGTAGAACAAAAGTTTATTATAATAATGATATCCCAATAATGCAATATGGAAATCATGTCACAAAAAATATTATTATAATTTGCTCACAGAAACAACTAAAAACTACAATAAAAACATGTGATCTTGTGTATCTGAGCTTTGTATTTCTTTGCTTTGTTGTCATGTTTGTATAGTCAGTTAAAATGAACTAGAATTCGGACGCGTCACTCTACAGTATATCGCACAATCCTGTATATGTTTATGAGCGCATGGCTCTGAGCTTTAAGGGTTAAACCACATTCTCTTCGCTACTTTACTGTAGCCTGGTGTGTAAAATGATCTCGCATGAAATTATTTTCTGCTGTGTTCATTTTTCCCTGATAGTTTTTTACGAAGCGACGTCATGCTTTAATAAAACCAGCTCACATCCTGCCACCTTTCGCTCCGCATTGTTCTCGGCTGTTGTCTCTTCATGCTGTGTAGCTCAGCCTCTGATTGTTCAAATGGGAGACCAGGAGATGACTTGGCAAGGGCCCAGCCAGCTTATAGACTGCTGCAGCGAGAAATCCAGGGTTTTTACTCTTTGCCATTCTTGGCAGAGATTAGCTTTACACCCCTCCATTATTTTTGTGCCTTAAAGGGCTTCTTCTGGGAAGGCATTACGCCAGAGGGAAAGTGGACGACACGGGTCCAAGATTTATGTCACTCCATTTATATATAGATATGAGGAACAGAATATTGATCTTGCAGGTTCCTCACGTACAAAAACACCAAAATGAAAAGGAGAACTGCAAAAGAAGTAGCTGAATCTGCCATGACTCTTTTTTATTTATGTACTGTATAGTTACATTTCATGGTCGGGATGGTACGAGAAACATGTCTGTGTGCATGGAGTTTGCATGTTCTCCCTGTGCTTGGTGGGTTTCCTGTAGGTTCTCCGGTTTCCTCCCACAGTCCGAAAACATGCAGGTTAGGTTAATTGGCATAGTGTGTGTGTGTGTGTGTGTGTGTGTGTGTGTGTGTGTGTGTGTGTGTGTGCGCGTGTGTGTGCCCTGTGACGGATTGGCACCCTGTCCAGGGTGTACCCCCTAAGTCTCCTGGGATGGGCTCCAGGCCTCCACGACCCTCAATACAGGATAAAGCGGTATAGATGATGAGTGAGTGGCAAAAAAACAAGGTTACAGCTTTACCCCTGCCTGTAGCTCCATCTCTTTAAATCACTTTGTTTAGAATTAAATTGCACATTTAGCGTAATTGAGTCACTAGGCCCGAGTAAACCGATTGAATCATTCTGTTCGTAAATGATCCACTTACAATATTTGATAGAGTCACTTAGCATGAGAAAGACAATTGATTCACTTTTTGTCTGGACATAAATGATTTCGGATGTTGTAGCTGAGTCATTTAACACGACTGAACCAACTGCGTCACTCCTTTAGAATTACTCTGGTTGGAAATTTGCCATAATTAATCCACGTCACTGGAATACAATCATTCTTTTAAATTATGTTTTTTTAAACACTTAATTTGGCATAATTGATTCCCTTATCGTTAGTAAACCAAATGAATAACTCTGATGATTTATGCAGCGTACAGTAAATTATTCCCATGGCTTGAGTTAAAAATCTCTCTTTGATTTACACGGTTTGAAAAGGATTCACTTGGGATAATTGATTCACTTACCATGACTGAACCAACTGAGTCACTCCCTTAGAATCATTCTGTTTAAAAACAATGCACTTTGCATACACGATCCACTTGGTATGAAGTCAAACAGTTGAATCGCATAAAAGAATTGACCTTCCTTAATTGATTCACACGGCACAAATGGACCAATTGAATGACTTTGTAAGAATCACGCCAATAATAGTGTTCACTCGGCTTGAGAGAATAAATTGAAGCACTCAGATTGGAAATAATTAATTTGGCATAATTGCACAAACCGAATCGTTCCCATAATTGATCCACCTAGCATGACCGTTGAATCAGTCGGTTTGGATATAATACACTTTGGAGAGCTGATTCACTGAGCATAACCGAAACAATCAGATCTCTCCTTTAGAATTACTCTTGTCTGAAAATAAATTGAATGGCAAAATTATTTCACTTGGAACGAGTGAACCGACTGAATAACTCACATACAGTAACTGATTCACTTGGCACGAGTGAACGAATCTCTGTTTCATTTCCCATGTTTAAAAAAGATTCATTCATGGCAAGTGAATCATGTGTCCCAAATGAATCTTTTTCAAACAGGGTAAATTATTGCATGTGAGTTATTCAATTGGTTTACTCATTTAAAGTGAATTAATTATGCCAAGTTAATTCTTTTCAAACTAAGTGATTTAATTATGCCAGGTAATTTCTTTTTTTAAAACAGACTGTGTGAATCTGTCCGATTTAAAAATAAAATAAAAAAATACCTGGCATAATTGATTTGTATGGCAATTAAATCATTTTCTTTAAATCTCTCTTGAAATAATTGACTTGGCATAATTGGTTGAGATTGGCGCGAGAGAATCATTTGGATCACTCAGTCTGGAATTAATTACCTTGGCAAAATTAATTCACTTTCAACCAACTGAAGAATTCACATACAGTAATTGATTCACTTTGCATGACTGAACCAGTTGAATGAACCGGTTGAATCATTCTGGAAAGAATTCATTTAGCATAATTGCTTTAATTGGCGTGAGAGAATCATTTGAATCACTCAGTCTGGAAATGGCCTAATTGATTGATTCACTTGGCATAAATGAAGCAATTGAATCACTCTCTGTATTACTCTGCAAATAATTTGCTACCCATAATTCCTTCTCCTGGCATAACTGAACCAGTTGAATCATTCTGTTTTAACATAATTCACTTAGTGAGACTGACTCTCCTTCACACGACTCATTGATTTCACAATAAATCATTTCTGTAATTGGCTCATGATTCAATAACAACAGTTACACATGTTTTGTTAATCTGTTTAACAATCAGGGACAAAACATTAGATTTAAAGCTTCTTGGTTTAGCAATAGCAAGAGTATTAACGTTAGCCAGAGAGAGTGTTCACATTCGTGTTGTTAGCGCTGAAAGCACAGAGGACATCAGCAAACATGACACCTAAGATGCTCCCAAACCAGCCGCCAATCAACTTAACGTGTTCTTAAAGACGGCACATGACGGCTCGGAGATGACGATCAATCCCGGCAGATATCAAGGTTTCGTGCGATGTGGATAAATTGGCAGCGTCCCGGCGGACCGCGAGTCAGATTATACATCAAACGGCCCGCTTCGGGACCACACCGCTCTCACACCTTTCACTGGCTCTGCTTCAGATGTGCATCAACTACAAAGCCCTGGTTACTCAGGGGGGGAGGGGGGGGGGGGGGATACAGGCCGCTTATCAACAAAGCTGAACTCTAATTAATGAGAAATTCACTTTATCTGATTAGTCTTTAATGCTGAGTGAGAATTAGTTTCAAATTTGAACACTTTACATCCGTATATATAAAATAGCTTCAGTGATTTAGTAGGATTTATTTCTATTGAATGTATTGCTATTGTTTATTATTAATTTAATTTTTTAGTTCTCGTGAATTTGTTCCTGATTGGTGAAAATGTGTTGACTGTCGTTGAAGTCGTTAATCCTAATACTATAATAACGACTTGCATATGGACTCCACTTCATCACGTCACTCCAACATTGATTAGTTTCCTCCAAGCACACCACCGAGAGTTTGTTACGTATTTAACAGTGTTATGAGCAAAACGTCAGTACAGTGAAACCTCAGCATACGGATTTAATTGGTCCCGGAGGCGAGTTCTTAAGGTGAAATGTCGTATTACGAAACGCATTGTCCCATAGGAAATAATGTAAATGCAGATAATCTGTTCCAGACACCCAAAAATATTACCGATATTAGATTTTTTGCATATAAAAACAATCAAAACATTTAGAAACAGATGAAATAAAATATGAAATAAATAGACATTAAACCTCACTTAACCTTAATTTATGATTCCTCTTGGTACCGGCTGCTTTAAAAACCAAACTGAAAGCGGCTCCCTTTCCTTCTTGATACCATCCTTGATAACATTCTTGGGACTCGTGGTGCTACGTCTTCACTAAATCTTGCAACAAAAAAAACCCCACAAAGAATTATGTAAACTCGCCTTGCTTGGCTCTCCGGCTAAAAAGTTTTGAACGTAAGCGTGACCTAGCCGGCATTCGGTTACTCATATGCTAAAAATGCTTCATATGCCAAGGCAAATTTCTTTAAAATTTTAGTTCATAAGGCGAAAATCCTTAAGGCGTTGCATCCATATGCAGAGGTATTGTAAATGGTATACAATAGTTCTGTATTAGCGTATATGTAATGCTATGTTAATTAGCTTCCCTGTGTTAGCTCTAGTATATAAAACCACTCCATTAGAACTTCACGTCAGCGTACGAGGGTGACATGGATGTGACATGGAGGACTGCGAGCGCCGCTCGGCTAGCGGGCATTTCGCTAAATTGCTTGTGTTAACATTGCGCACGTTTGACAAGCGGTGTTATTAACTTGACTAAAACGCAATCACACCTTTTGATCTTTCTGTTCCTAAACAAAGAGAGAAGAGGTAGAGAGAGACAAACAAACAGAGAGAGAGAGAGAGAGAGAGAGAGAGAGAACCAGTAATTTCCCAGCAATTTAAATCCTTCCAGTGGCAGAACGCCCGGTCGTTGTTTTTAACCGGTTCCATATAACGTATTTTTATCCAATCACTTCTAAACCGTTCCTTCGGCATCTATCAAGATAAAAAAAAACCCTCCTAGCTCGTATCTGTGGGCTTTAAGTGCCGCTAGTCTTAGCAGTGAAAGAGGACAGGGTGTTCTCCTGCTACCTGCTGTCTCCTTCTATCCAGCTCCACATCATCACTCTGTCGCTCTTGTCTTCTCTCTTTAACGGTTCAGGCTTCAGTTAGAGAACCATAAAATAATTGCGACGACACGACTAACCGTATCCCTTAAACGTTCCCTCATGTATCCTGGGATACACTTAAACCAAAAGGAGCTTTAAACGCATCCTGAAAGCTAACTGGTTAAACACAGGCTGTGAGGATTTAATACTGACGTGTTCTGCCATACAGTATTATGCTACCAAAAGTCAAGAAATGCTACTGTAGCACCAAATTATGGATTCACACCGTCACTGTGGAACACTGCTAAATGATAAAGGGGTAAATGTTCTATCACAGTAAGTGGAGCATGGTTTAATATTTTATTATGACCTACTGCATATGTATTATAAAAATGAGCAGTAGCATATTCTGATGAGACAAATATCATCAAATAATGCTCCCAGTATATAATAATAATAATAATAATAATAATAATAATAAAGAGAATTAAACAGTTCTCAAGCTTGTCTGTCTTTGCACGCGCAGAACTGTTAAGTTGCAAAAAATGATATGTAGCATGAATCGGCTTCAAACCTCTCTAACTCTAAGCTCTAATGTAGTTAGCGCAGAGTTGTGCGCTAATCAGGGGTTAAAATCAGTTATGACTTTGTACGTAATCTTTTTTTTATTATGTGACTTTGATTTAGCTTCTTGTGTTTTTATGGATTATTTTAATAACTGAATAAAATGCATAATAAAAATAGAATGTGCTGCATCAAGGGCTATTCTATTATTTGTGGAATTATGGCTGAGAAATCCATTTTGTTAAACTGTCAAATTGTTCTCATGCTAACAAATCAATATTTAGGTTGATGAAGCTTATTTTAAAAATTAGAATTGATTCTCAATATGAGCAACTTTAAGATAAATGAATAACGCCTGCCTTTTTAATTCTCTCTCTGTCTAGGATGTATAATCTCTCTCCGTCTTTAAGCTCTTACTACAAACCCGAAGACTCTGACGACATCGCCTTCATCTGTTCGACCAACCGCGAGAACGGAATGCTGCGCTGCTCTGACGTCCCGCCCCGCAAAGTGGGCGGAGCTTACTGCGAGCTAAATGCTCACAACGCCACGATCCCTGATCGCCTAGAGCCCGCCCATAAGGGCTGGTGCGTCAACTGGAACGCGTACTATAACAACTGCAGAGCGAGCGAACACAATCCGCACAACGGCGCCATCAACTTCGATAACATCGGATACGCGTGGATCGCCATCTTCCAGGTGTTTCCTTTCCCGAGTTTTAAAATTACAGTCTGCGCTACACGAGAACCCTGACCGTGAGGGAAGCAGTCACTAGTTATTATATAATTATATATTAAGTAACTCTTTAATTCCATTCGATAATACAGTGAGGGTGGTGCAAAGCAAAATTATTGGCACCCTTGGTGCTTAGCGTCACAGCAAAAACCTGTTCATTGAAATAAATTTATTTTAAGAAAAGCCATGATCAGAAAAGCCAAACTTTCCAAAACAAAAAAAACCATGTGTCACAATTATTGGCACCCCTAGGAATTCTTAGGAACAAAATGAACTTAGAGCATGTTCCCGTTTTTCAAAGTGTCTGGAACTCCTAAATACTCGTCCATGACTTTGTGTTTCACTCGAGGATAAACTAGAGGCGACACAGAGATTAACTTCCCTTTAATCACGTATTAGCATTAGGCAAAACCATAGAATAAACAAACAAGACAAAAGAGCCCTGACCTTTATGAATCTGGCAAAACAGGCCTAAAAATAGCTAAAATAATATCCAAATCCTCGCTCTGGGGGATAATCAAGAAGGTTAAAGATGCTTAAAGACGCAAAGAAAGGCGCAAATTTCTTCAAGGATCAAATTGAAGATTTAAAGATAAATTTTAAGGCCCCAAGTCTGAAGTTAGATGCCATCTTGGTATGAAGAGAAACTTTTTTCAAAGATATTTCTTTCATCTTAATTTTAAAAAGAAAAAAAAATCACTAAAAACGTCTAGCAGTGTAATTGTAATAACGAGATATAATTTTAGAGATACTGTTTAAAACTCGAGAAATTAGAATAAGAAGAAGAGCTGCTGTTTATTGATTCTGAACACCCAGGCTACCCCAGGTTACAACAGGGTGTGGTTAGGTCTTCCAGCATGAATTTGTTTGATCTTTTTATTATTATTATTATTATTATTATTATTATTACAATTGCTTCAATGACAATGGAAGTACAGGAAGAGTTTTGTGTCTCGCTGTGTCTAGTCTCAATCTAAACTTATTGAAAGTGAAAAAAAAAACCTGGAAAGAGTTGTTTTAAAAATGCCTTTTTACTATAAACATGTAAACATGTTTAAATATGCATTTACATAAATTAATATGTTAAATTCAACCAACGATTATTTATTTGTGAGATTTTACTGATGATTATTTGTCTTGTTGTTCTTGTCCTGATATTGAACACGGTTTGACGTGCCTCATCTCTGTGTAAATCATTAGCACGTTTCTGTCTGAGGTTAATAATGCGTATCCTAAAAGAGACTGGAATTCTTTCTCGTCATTAGATAAATGTCTGAGATTTGGCCTGCACGCTTGATTGTATCAGCTTTTTGCTGAATGTGAATTTTCTCCTCCTTTTGGAGCCAAGAGACACTTAGTTTTATTGTAGCTGGATGATGTCGTGGCAACAGAATCGGCATCGATAAGCATCACCCCTGTCTTAGGAAATCAAGTGTTCATCATGTTCGCTCCTAATGGTTTCGGCTAAAGCCAAGATATCCATCATGTTTCTGAGTAATCTGCGTGCGCAGGTGAAAACACACTGTGAGACCCAGAGTAATCCGATTAGCCCGGAAATGACAAGCAAGTTTGCTACAAGGGGATTAAAGACCTCGTGATTTTTGGCTCGAGCACCAAAACCTTCCTCTTCTACTTCAGCTTCGCTTAATTCTCATAAACATTAAACTCTACATTCTCTGTAACATCGAGTGTACTTCAACTTTGAACCTCGTTTCCTCGTTAAGTTTGAATTCCAGCTCTCTAATGATGTCATACCAGGACTTTAGAGCTGACCAATCATCAACCTCGCTTGGAAAAACAAATACCCGCTATAATTTCATTACAAAGATTTGTTTATCAACTTTCAGTTATTTCTTTATGATTTTCTTCAGGAAACACGTACTTAGGTCTACTGTTAAACCAACACCCAAGTTCTCGATTCTGATTGGTTGATTTATTTCCTGCAACAGCAGCTTGTTTCCATGGTAACGACTCGTTCATGTCAGACCGTTTAACAATAACAAACTGACTTTTTTTTTTAGAAATGTTTATCAACACGGTTTTGTTTTCTTGAAGTAACAAGATGTTAATGTAACGTTTATGGAAGGAGTCTCCACTGCAAGTGCTTTTTTTTTTTAAAACCTTTCTTTATCAGTAAGAGTAAACTGTGTGTTTTGTATATAAATAAATGAATAGTAACAGTCATCCGGCTTCATCACTTCGTCATTGGTTATTTTCCCATAAATACGCTCGATGAGTGTGTTATTCCTGACTTGTCATGTTTCAGATAAATACTTGATTTCAGACAGGAAGTAACCCTCGGCTCACGTCTCGTCTTTAGGTGATCACACTAGAAGGCTGGGTGGACATCATGTACTACGTCATGGACGCACACTCCTTCTACAACTTCATCTATTTCATCTTCCTCATCATCGTAAGTACACACACGGGTTCTCTGCTCTCGCCGAACCTGATCTACTGTACATTTCATCCAGACGTCTGTAAAAAATAATGTTCTAAAAATAATCTGCACAACAAGTTCAACAACAGTAAGACATTATTCTTGAAATATTTAAAATATATTTAATGTATTCCTTCTCAAAATATTACCATTGTGACATTTTTACATTTAAATTGCTATGTTTTTGTAAAAAATTGTTCTCAAATCTTACAATTTTACCACTTTGTTCCAACTTCATCTTTAAAAATACTTAAAATATAATGAATGTATTCTCAAAATATTACCACTTACATTTAGTTTTTATTGTTTTTCATGAAAAATAATTTTGTTCATACAATTTTAAGAATTCATTGTTGAAATATAAATTAATTTTTTTTATTTTAATAGATTTTTATGTTTAACCTAACATTTTGTGCTTTTCCCTTTGCTTAATTTGCTATCTTAGTTTATCCATGTTGTTTTTGTTATGTGTTTATATGTTGTTGAAAATTACGATATCAACATATTAAAAAATTTGCCTTAACTTTAGTATTTCATCCTGAAACATTACCATTTGTTTATGTTTAAACCTCAAAAAATTTTGCTATTTTTCTTGGAACTTTGATATTTTAACTTTAAAAGATAAACTTTATCTTAAAAAACTAAAGGCTTTCATTTGTTACATTATGATTTTATTATTGAAACATGAACACTTTTTCCTAGTAATGTTTATTTGTGCTAAAGTGCTTTCTGAATAATAATGCATATTTCACCTAAATTGTTTGTTGTAAATGTAATTCTGTTAATCAAATTTTTTTATGCTTTTTTTAAAATCCCTTTGTTCTTCACTTCCTCGTTTTCAGGTGGGCTCCTTCTTCATGATCAATCTGTGCCTGGTGGTCATCGCCACGCAGTTTTCTGAGACCAAGCAGCGTGAGAACCAGCTGATGCGCGAGCAGCGAGCGCGCTTCCGGAGCACAGAGTCCACGCTGGCCAGCTTGGCTGAGCCTGGCTCGTGCTACGAAGAACTCCTGAACTACCTTATCCATCTTTTACGCAAGTTTTATCGCTACGTTGTTCACTTATATAACGTCGTGTGGAACAAGAGCAAGGGCGCTAGCCTCGGGGAGTCCGCCACTGTGGGCGGGGCCAATGGACACTGGAGCAATAAGGAGAAAATTGAGCTGACCCGGCACCTTTTTCATCATCATCCGCACCATCATCATCATCATCATCACCACCACATGGGAAATGGCATGGATGTCACGGAAATGAAGGCGGTGCTTCTGGGCGGAGATAAATGCCTCCCCAAATACGCTTCCTCGTTCCCTCTGACCGTACACAGCCTCAAGGGGATCGGGGTGAACTACCCCACCATCCTGCCCCTGGCGTTCTTCTCACACTCACGGGTTCGCCCCAACTGCACTGGTGCGCTTAAAACCAACACGTGCACCCAGAACACCAACAACAAAACACAGCACGGTGAGAACACACACACACACACACACACACAGACACACACACACATGTGCGAAAATCATCAGGAGGTGCAACCACATGTTAACAAAATATTATATAAATAATTAAACATATAGAATGTTTTTTTAAAATGATACCATTAAAACTTTTATTAAAAATGAAATAGTAACCCTGAGTGTCTTCCATTACACCATGTGTTCATACAGATGTTCATTCATTAAATATAATCACTTTGTCCATCACTTACTCCTGAAATCACATGATTTTATTTTCAACAGATTTTGAGTCTTAAGTCTCTAATTCATTTAGGATCTGAGTCATGTATTTATTTCTGGTTACATCTTCAACATATTCAGCGTGTACAGTATATACAGCGTGGTGTTCGTGTCAAAGCGGGACTGAGAGTGAAAGTTCTGAGAGTGAAACACTCCCTTTATTTCTCTATATAATCCCCTGCTACACTAATGCACTTATCCCAGTGTTTCACTAGTGCATGGACACCAACAAGGTAGAAAGTTTTCTTAAGGTTTTCGGACAGTCTGGCTGATTCACGTCTAAAACGCCGGCCTCCCAGGAACTCCTTTAATGTTGCGTAAATGTCTTGGAGCGAGGTCAGGACTGTACTGGTGATGTGGCGATAAATCCCAGCTGAGTTCCTGTAACATGCAAGTGGTGTTGGTGAATGAGAGTGTGTACAGTTCACACAGATACAAATGCGTAATTTTTAAGGACGAGGTGTTCCACTCACTGAATGTTTACAGGAACGACTGCACTGAGCTCAGAGCCACCTCGGCCGGGTTCCTAATTTGGACGTACGGCCATCTTTAAAACATTTTCACCGTCTAGATGTTTTACTGCAAAGAGTCTAAGAGTCTCATCACTGTACTGCAATTGAAGTCTTCTGTAAATGTCAATCACCTGTTTTTTCATTCATCAGAAATTTCATCACAAGTCCCAGTTAGACTTGAACACTCCTTATCTAAGATGGATAGATAGATGCACAGGTTTGTCACTTTTGAAAATAACGCAAGTAGAGACTAGTGGAATCTCTGAGCTAATTAAACCTTAAGCGTGTGTTTCTCCTGGGTTTTGAAGAGTAACACAGATTTCCTATGCTCTAATAATTATAAATTAAATTCAAATGAAAATGAATATACACAGCTCCTTAAGCACATTAATGTCCCGCACTAATCCTTTTTTTGCTGCCTGCTAATTTTGCAAGCCTGGTTTAACCACGTCACGTTAACTCCATCACTATTTCTAGAGCAATTTCTCTCACACACTCGACTAACGAACCTGAATTATCAACAGATCTGAAAATAAAGAACAAGTCTGTTTATTTTGTTCGATTTATTGTTAAAGCAAAATCTGTGAATTTACCGAATTGACAAGATCATACGAAAAAGGTTCAGTGACAAAAGTGTTTAAATCTGAGGATTGGGTATATGGACATTATTTACATGTCCAAGGCTTTATCTTGGTAGAACCTGTTTAAAAACAAACAAACAAATAAACAAATAAATAAATAAATAAAAATAGGTTTGTTTTAATTTCTGGATTTTGTTCTTTATTTTTACAAGCATAATTCGTAATTTTGAATTCTGATTATTTTTAAAAAGCTAATTTTACAGCGAGCAAAATAGATATACAGTATATATATAATAAAATAGATATAAACAAAAAAAACTAAGAAACAAGAGGGAAATTATGTTTATTAAATGAAACTCATAATAAATAACATTTAACTTTAAACTTTCAACTTTTAAAAAAACTTTGACCAATAATAATGTCTTCTATTGTGATCTTTTGATTTCTTAATTCTTTTATGCAGAAATTATTTGTACAAAAAAAAACTAAAATTTCTTAAAATTTCTTAACAAACTAACAAAAGTATTTAAAAGTGTTTCATATTTTATTATTTTCATATTTAAATTATTTACATGGTCACTCTGACTTTATTTTGGGAGACATCATTTATTCAAAAATGTAACCTTAAATAAAAACATGACTTTTATGTTGACAAGTTTTGAATAATTTAAGATTTTTTTCTGTTTTTAAAACACATTTTGTTTATGTTAAAGTGAACAGGAAAAAATTACAATTTTGAGTCTCACTTAAATAACTAAATTATGTTTATTTGTTTATTTTACTTTAAACTGTATGTTGTGATTCTTTTTTTCTAAATATTGGAAAATAAACAAGTGTAAAAATTCTGAAACATTTTAACCATAACTGACTGAATATCTAAAATCAAAAATGCTTTTGGAAAAGATCTCTGGTGTAAAACACCTGATGTTCCTGACAGAAGATATCACAGTTGTTTTCATGTCCCCATGCAGGTGTCTACCCAGGCATGTGTTCGAGTGTGTGTACAGAAGCTGGCACCAGAGCGGCACCGTGCGAGTTTCCCACATGCCCGGTTTCTGCCCGCGAGGCCGACACGCTCAGCTCCGACTCCGCCTGTGACTCGGACGCGGAGAAAGAGAGCGACGCGGAGCAGAAAAAGTCGAGCTGGGAATCGGAGAGGAGCTTCAGCGAGAAGCCGAGGAGGGAGAACTTCCTCGGGGTGTGTGTGGGGTGTGTGAGGGGCGTGCTGAGGAGGATCGTCGAAAGCAAGTACTTCAACAGGGGCATCATGATCGCCATCCTGATCAACACTCTCAGCATGGGGGTGGAGTACCATGAGCAGGTGTCTCACACACACACACACACACACACACACACACACACATGTTCACTTACATTATAGCAGCTATAAACAGTCATTTCGTTCTCTCGTAATAAGACAAAAACAGAAATTTATTCATTTATTTGTTTGTTTACATTTTATTATTATTTTTATTCATATATTTGTAAATTCTTCACAGTTTACAGACGACTCGTGATGAGTTCAGGATTCTCAATTCAACTTGCTTTATTAAATCCAGATAAAAGTCAAACTAATATTTCTGAGCATCCTGACAAAATCTGTGAAATCTTTTTACCCCAAATCATTTAACGTTTCTTTTTTTATTATTTTTTTAAATCTCTTTTTGGCGAGCATGTGACAAAAGTGTTTAACTATGTTAGTTTTATTCACATCTCCAGTGTAACGATGACGTTTCCCAGGGAGATAAGGAATCTTACCACAAGCAAAAAAAGATTTTTTATTAAATACACCACAGAATTTTTTCCTGTTTTTAATTTACTTTAGGGGTTTTTATGTTTTTTGTGGGGTTTTTTCTTCAGATTTTGTTTTCAAAATAAATAATTAATAATTTCAATGCTTAAAAGCCAAATCTTACCAATACCAATTTCAAAGTTAAAGTTATAATAATAAAAAAAATTTAATATACAACAGGATTTACATTTATTTTTTCATTTGGCTAATTAGTTTATAATCAGTTATAATTAGTTTATTACTAGCCATCGCAAACCAAAAAAATCCACATCCAGTCGTGACATTGTCTATAACAGGTTGTGTGTTGCGTCCGGGTGGTGATGGCTCAGGTGCTTGGGCCCGCTCATTGTTGCTTGTAACTACATTTATTAATATTAAACCTTAATCCATAATTTTTAAGGTTTAAAATGCTTGTCTGTAAATGTCTTAACGCTTTCATGCTTAAATTCTTTGTATAAAAAAAAAACACCAAAATTCTTTAGATTTTTTTATTTTTTTTTGTGAAGCATATTTAAGCTAATATTTCCTAACATCCTGATAATCGCTCAGATCGTGGCTGGGTATCTTTCAATACTCTGTTTAATCATTTTATTGTAAGCTTCAACGCTTAAAGAATTCCGATAACTTTTTAACTGTACAATGATGATTGTTGTTTTTTTTTTTCACCTTAACTGATATCCTCGACTTTCCTCCTGTAGTTAAGCTAGCATTTTGCTAATGGACTAGCTTGAGAGGAACTGGTCCTGGCGCTACAGTATTAACGTCCAGGAATCGAAACGTCGTAGAAAACAGAACGTCCCTGATTTATAAATTCAAATGATTAGATATGGAGGACGTAGCGTATACGTACGTATGTATGCTAGTGAAACTCAGTAGATAACTGATCCTGTGAACGCTAGCTCTAAATATGTTCAAACTTTAAGGTCTGTTTCTCTTTAAAAAGGTGATCAGTACACCGTTCTCTTTCCTGCTGATATTTCCTACTTTGTGTTTTTGTGTTTGTACTGAGAGAGTTTCAGTTTTATACTAAATTAAACCCAGACTCCGTCTCTGTCTCCGTCTACGCGACGTCGCTGTGCGCTCTTTTTATTTTCCGCTCTTCGTGAAAACGCTTTATGATGCAAATTTTGTCTGAATTATCGGTAATAGCCAGCAGGTTTAACCCTCACTATTACCTAATCCGCATTTCCTTTTCAGCCACACACACTGAATTCGGTTGTAAAAACCTCAATATTAATTAACTCACCTTTTCATGCGCAGCACTTTATTGTATTGTCTCTCCTCTGTACAGTCCGGCTGCACTTTTTCTTTTGTTGTTGTTGAGCCCCAAAGCGGCGTGATAAAGGCCAGACCCGTAATGAGCAAGCGGAAAGAATCGGTGGCAGAGAAAAATGAGCGCGCGAGAGAGAGGAAGAGCCCTGGAGACGAGCCCGAGCCCGAGCCCGAGACCTGCTCAGCATGGCATGGTGACGGTTCTGGAGAGAGTAGAAACATAAGTGTTTATACACGCCGTACGAGTTACTGCAGGTTTAAGGTATATGTTTATATACTGTAAGTATGCAGTCGTTTATCAGGAGTGTGTGGGCTGTTAGCGTCTCTATGGATGATGTTTACAGAAGGAGTCTCCAGTGTCAGAGTCAGCAGCGAAGCTAGCGCGGAAAGGTTTACTGGTTTCTCTACAAATCATAATTAATCATTCTTTCAGTCTGTACTCACCTTTCTCAGTGAATCCTCGTCTCATTCGGACTCGTGTATGTTTCCTGTCACTCGGTTATTCCTCACGGCGCGCGCTCTTCCTGTCCGCATCAGGCTGGATTTTGTCAGCTACGTCACGCTTGGCTTATACGCTCCCAACCTCTTTCCTGTGATCTCCCCGAGCTCTTGTGTGCCAGTGTGGTTTTCGTTTCTTTTCCTTCATTTTGCGCTACTAGGACTCGCAGCTCCTCGGCTCGGCTTCAGACTTTCTCTTCGTGCCTGGATTCCCCAGTATCGTTGACCACTTTCTCAAAGCTATAATGTTAATTCTGCGTAAGATTTGCGTAACGTATGCTTCAGTTGCTTGGGTTTGGATTCTATGCGGTTTACGTTACAGATTATTTATTTGAGTTATTTAAGTGATTTTAAAACAAATCTGTAAATGAAGACTAATAAAGCTTGCTGTTGAATAAGGACAAAAGTAATGGCACCCTTTAGAAGGAGAAGGAGGAGTTGAATGGTAGATGTGTGTGTATGGTAGATGATGAGCTGCAGCGGCTGAGCTGCGTTATTGTGGGGGAGAAAAGCAGATGCACAGCTTATGAGACATATGTTCAGTCAGTGTTTTAGAAATATTTTTTTTAGGCGTGGCTAAAAGCACATGTGTATTGAGCATTTCTGAATTGTGTTGTTTTTTTTTCCATACTGTGTTTGTTTTTTCTGTTTTCAGGACCTACAGATTAGAGTTACATGGCTTAAAATAAAAACATAATTTCTTCTTAAAATTCATTTAAATGTAACACAGTCGCATGTTTTCATTTTGTGTCTATTGTTTTGTCACTTTTGTTGGCATCCTGTACTGATCATCCTGAACGTTTCACATTCAGTGTTAAGAGGAAACCTTTATAAACATCAGCTCAGCTCCCACAATCCTGCTCAGAAATGCAAACGGCCAACACACTGTTCACGGTCCACTCACACACAGCCTTCCCACGTCTCTACGCACTATTTTTATTTCAGCGAACGTCTGCGTGCAGGTTAATTGAAGCCCGACCCTGTCTGGTCAGCGATCTCCAGTAAGATCAGTTCACGTGACCCCTGCTCCAATCTCAGCTCACTGTAGCAGGCGTCACGTTTTTGTGACCCGAGCACATAATTAACGTGAGGTTGGATCAAAAACTTTTAAACTAGAATCTCATGTAGCGTTTTGTCATCTCAAGGCTAAAAGCCAGTCGATGATCTTTTAGGTAATGACAAGTAAAACATTTCGTGTTGTATAATCACCGAGTCAGATTCAGGCTGAAGAAGATGCTAAAGCCCGACCTCGAGAGGGCGCTACAGGCAAGACTTCCACAAAATGTGGTACATTAAGGTAAAATAGTGTATCATCATTTCATAGTCTAAAATTATTTCCCTTTTTTTTGTGCGGCTACTGAAAACCATGAGTGGATTAAATGTATTAAAAGAACTACTAAGTTCAGACTTCCCCTTACAATTATTGGTTAGAAATTAGTTTAATTACAAAAAGTACTACTATAGTTTTTTCTTTGTGACTTGAGTAATTAATATTATATCTGTAACCAACATAAAAATACAAATAATTCTAAATGACCCAAAACAATGAGGGGAAAGAAAAAGTCTTCCTTTACATTATTGCTCAAGTGGAGATGTGGGCGTGGCCAAGTGTCGAGCGCGACCTACAGAGTGAGCTAGTGAAAGTTAGACATCTGATGTGTTTCATTAGGGTCCAAGCATTAGTCATGCAAAAAGTCCTCTTATTCTTCTAAGGATGATTCTCTCTTTTTTCTGTTTTTTTCTCTACTAATCAGGGCTTTTTGTGGTCTTAATGCTCAAAAACTAGGGGTCAGGCGTAGCTCAGTGGTTAAGGCATTGGACTACGGTTCGAAAGATCCCAGGTTCAAACCCCACAACCACCAAGTTGCCACTGTTGGGCCCTTGAGCAAGGCCCTTAACCCTCAACTGCTCAGATGTGTAATGAGATGTAAGTCGCGCTGGATAAGAGCGTCTGCCAAATGCCTAAATGTAAATGTAAAACTTATTAATTGCACCCGCTGGAAAATTTTGCTACATAGCTCGTACACATATAAAACCCTGTGCACATTTACATCTCATTGAGCTGAACAACTTTCGCACTTCATGTCATGCACTCTACTCAACAGAAAGTCAGCTATTTTGGGTTGTTACAAAACGCACCCAGTGGGATTTGATATACTCCTTCTAGGGGATTTGTACGATTGCCACCAAACTGGGACAGTATAATCTCAAAAGATTGAGGATGCAAAATTGCGAAGGGATTTTTGATATCTCAAAGGGTTCAGCTGTCATGAGGCCTTAAATTTATGGTGAATAAAAGAAAACAGGAATTGGTGAATATCTTCTGTGTACATTGAGTGATGTACATCAAAACTGAGCATTATGTTAAGAGAAGGAAACTGACCACATGGTTATGGCTACTGTGAGTCTCAGTCTAAGATCTTAAATATTTCATCCCTTACTTTGACTTGATATAAAACAATAATGTAATTCATATTAAAGCTTTCATGTCCCAGTTAATATGGCCTATCTTGTACATCACTGCGATCTGATTAAATATACCCACACTGTCACTTTTGTCCATTAGGTGTTTCTTCCTTAAATGCATGTGACCAATGTGCCTACTTTTTTTTTTCTTTTGTCTTTCTGGTGCGCCCGGGTGGCGATAGCGCAGTGCTTGGGCCCGATCATCATTGCTTTACAACTATATTTCCTCTTGCACAGCAACAATTTAATACAGTACACTACATTTCATTGGCTTTGTACATGGACTTTAGCACAATGATTTAATAATTGATTTTAATCTAATCTAATCTTAACAAATAATCCACACTTTTTTCCATTTATAGCTACACCTAATGGCCTGGATCGTCCCTGACTGACTTACGTTATAGAGGCTATAAACCATCCTTGCGTCCTAAAGATGATGAATAACTGACACTGGAGACTCCTTTAACAAAAAATAATAAATAAACATCTCCATACTTTCCGGAAACTTCACCATATCGTCAACGACACTTGTTTTTTTAAATCCCTGTGAACGAGCCGTTACTATGGAAACGTTCACGGATTAGAGCGAGTGCATTATACACAGCGTAGCTGCACTGCTGTTCTATAACTCCTGTTATAGAAAATAAACCCACACACCATTCCGACCAATCAGAATTCAGAACATGGACGCACTTGGGTGCAAATCCATTGCTGCAAATAAGTGGTACCTTCTAAATGTTTATGTGTGTGTGTTTGCGTGTGTGTGTGTGTGTGTGTGTGGAATATTGGTTTAGATATGACTAAACTGAATCTAATGGATTCACTGTCAGCAAAATAAAACTGCAACTGTGTAATTCATGATTGTTTGTGTGCGTGTGCGTGTGTGTGTGTGTGTGTGTGTGTATGTGTGTGCTGTAGATGTCTAGCTCCAAGCCAGAGCCTATTCACTCCAGGGAAAATGATTATTTGCATTACACTAGTCGGCTGTAATAACAGGGGTCATCGCACGCTTTGTGAAGCAGCAGAGAAAAAAACATGAATGAGATGTCAGATTGGATGAGTGTGTGTGTGTTTGTGCATGTGTGTAAAGGTGTGTGTGTGTGTGCCAGGTGAGTTGGACGATATTCACTAAGGTTAGCAGGTGTCATTCGCTCATATGCATATCAATGAGATTCAGCTTTATTAATATGTAAGGGCTACATGGTGAGACACACACACACACAAACACACACACACACACACACACACACACACACACAATGTCCCTTTTGTTCCCCACTTCCCTTATTTGAGCGTAGTTTCCTGTCACCTGGTTCCAGATGTTTCGAGGCACATGATATATAAGAGACATTGTTCGTTAAGAGGTCTGTTAATAAGGTCATGCTACGATTGGTCAGAAAGTGTTGCTATGGTAACATGATGTAATGAAGAGCAGGTGCTGTAACCAGACGATAGCTGATTATTTTCCGATAACAGCACGGCCCGTAGTGCGTGATTCCTCTCATCACACAGCTACTTGGAGACAGCCCGGTGTCTGTTGTTTAGTCAGTTGTGTGTGTGTGAGGCGAGGGGGGGCGGGGAGGGGGGGGGGATTGACTGTGAGTTTGAGTTTGTTAGCGGCGATGTGTTTCCTGACTCCGGCTCTGCGCTGTAATGATGATTACGGGAAAAGCTCCAATAAAACCAAACCTCGCTCCTGACTGATCTGTGTTACAGCACACATCCATCCATCTGTCCATCCATTCATCCACCCATCCATCAATTCTCATCCATTTATCTTTCCACATGTTCATCCAGCCAGTTCTTCATCCATCCATCAATTCATATTGTTGCGTCCATCCATCTATTCATTTATCCATCCTTATTAATCCACAGATCCATCTATTCATCCATCCATCTATCCATGAATTTATTAATCCACACAGCCATCTATCTATTCTTCTGTTTATCTGTATATTTATCTGTTAGTCCATCCATCAATTAATTCATCTATTTATTTATTTTCATCTGTCCTTCCATCCATTCATCTCTTAATCCAGCTCTTCATTCATCCATCCATCTGTCCATCTATTAATCTGTGTCCATCCCCATCAACCCCTCTTCACATCCATAAATCCATCAATTAAATTATTAATCCACCATTTATCCATCAATTCACCTAATTATTTATATATCCATTCATTTATCCACCCATCCGTCTGTCCATTCATCTATCTACAGTATCTATCCATCTGTGCATATACTATTTATTTGTCTATCAGTCCATACCTTTATTCCACGCACTGGTTTACCCACTTACTTATCCATCCATCCATCATGCCTCGATCTATCCATCCATCCGTTCCACATCCAGTTTATACATACAAGAACTATCCATTATTCCAAGCATGTATCTTTTATTTATACATCTATCCATTATTCATCCACCATTCAGTTACCTGTCTATCCATCCATTCATCCATGCATTCCTCTATTCATTTATTTATTTGTTCCGCCATACATTCATCTATTCATCAATTCATCGATCCATCCTAAAGAAATCTCTTTACGCTTATATTTATCTTTCCATCTCTCTACCAAACCGGCTTTCGGTGCATCGGTACATTTATCTATTTAAAAAACCCATCTAATTGTCCATCTATCTATCAGCCTGTCTGTCCATCTGTCTGTCCGTCCTTTTGTCTGTCTATGTGTCTGTGTTCAGGCTTCTAGCTGAATGAATAAATCTAACATAACTTTTATGAAAGTCACTAAATTGTCTCATGTTCTCTCCCCTAATCGCTTGTGTTTTCTCTCTCCCGTGTGTGTGTGTGTGTGTGTGTGTGTGTGTGTGTGTGTGTGTGTGTTCTACAGCCTGCTGAGCTGACAGATGTGCTGGAGATCAGTAATATCGTCTTCACCAGTCTGTTTGCCCTGGAGATGGTGCTGAAGCTCCTGGCCTGCGGTCCGCTCGGCTACATCAGCAACCCTTACAACATCTTCGACTTGATCATCGTCATCATCAGGCAGGCTCTTCTGCTTCCGCCCGCCTTTAATCCCCCTTTAGTATCCGGCCAGTTTAATCGCCCCGAGCTCGTTAGCGTCCTGGTATTCATTGGCTCTTGCAGAAATCACCGTGTTTAAACTTTAAACTGGCTGAATGTATTGTTTTTTTTTTCTAATTTTAATACACAAACTTTTATGACATTACATCATCATCACGAGTGACATCATGGAAAAGGGAATCATTTTAATCCCAGAGTCTCTCGGGCTGCCAAATAATGAGCTGAGACTGCAGTGGCATAATAAATCAGAGGATTAAACTTTTACGGGTGTTGATTTCTTTATCCGTCCAGCGTTACATTAAACGTAATCACCCCGCAGTCTGTCTCACTCTGTCACTCTCCTGTACGCCCCCTGCAGTGTGTGGGAGCTCATCGGACAGGCGGATGGAGGCTTATCCGTCCTGCGCACATTCCGTCTTCTCAGGGTCTTAAAGCTGGTCCGCTTCCTGCCAGCCCTGCGCAGACAACTCGTGGTCCTGATGAAGACCATGGACAACGTGGCCACCTTCTGCATGCTGCTCATGCTCTTCATCTTCATCTTCAGGTGTGTGTGTGTGTGTGTGTGTGTGTGGTAAAAGGAGAAGCATAATAATCATAACAGTTAAAGAGGTTCACTTTACCACGTGTGAAAACATCAAGTTCACTGATCGATCTCTCTATCTCTCTATCTCTCTATCTATCTATCTATCTATCTATCTATCTATATGTGCCTGTCTCTTCTCTGATTCTCCATCTGTCTCTCTGTGTGTCTGATCTTGACTCTATGAAGCCTGTTGTGTTTGTGTCCTTGACAGATTGTTAAAAAGTCTTTAGATGTTCTCTAACACACACTGTGCGCTCTCTCTCTCTCTCTCTCTCTCTCTCTCTCTCTCTATCTGTCTCTCTCTGAAGCGTTAGCACTGTTTGTAGAAATGCTGAAGGAAAGCGGCTTTGTGATCACTAATCTTATTTCCTCAGATTAATGCGCTTTATTTGATCATATACGGTTTATTTGGAGTTTATAACGATCCCAGCATTCGATCTGTGCAGTAAACTGTTTATTTACTCAGAGTGTGTGTTTATTAGTGAGTCTGTGTTTATTATTGGCGTAACTCAGAAGTCTGTGTCTGTATTTACACTCGGGAAGGAGAGCGACACCTATTCCTACCAGTGTTTAAACTCAAGGTGGGCGTGGCCTAAAGTGACTGCCTTCTATTCATATCTGTATGTAAACTCAACGTGGGCGTGGCCTAAACTGAGAAGCTTCTATTTGTATCTGTACTTATGCAGAAGGTGGGTGTGGTTTAAACTGAAATGCAAGGTGGGCGTGGCCAAACCCAAGAGCCTTTAGTCTGTATTTTGTATTTATGCTGAAGGTGGGTGTGGTTCAAACTGAAACACTTCCATCCATGTCTATATATAATGTGTATAAACTCAAGGTGGGCGTGGCCTAAAGAGAAAGAATTCTATTGATGTATACTCAGTGTGGGTGTGACCTAAATGTAAAGGCTTTTATTTCTCACCGTATTTAAATGCAAGCTGGGCGTGGCCAAAGCCAAACGAAGAGGCTCAGTCTGTATCTGTATTTAAAGGTGGGTGTGGTTTAAACTGAAACACACAAACACTATATATATATATATCTGTGTGTGTGTTTAAACTCAAGGTGGGTGTGGCCTAAACTGAACGGTCATTGTCTATAATATAGTAGTAACATTATTTGCTAATTTTTTCTTTGTTGCTATAACGTAGACATTTCCCCATTGTGGGACGAATAAAGGTGTATCCTAAATGGGTGTGGCCTAAACTGACTGCCTTTTATTCATGTCGTTATTTAAACTAAAGGTGGGTGTGGCCTAAACTGAACAGCTTCTGTCTATAATCTATTTATACTCTAAATGGGCGTGGCCTAAAAAGAAAGGCTTCTATTCTTGTCTGTGTTTAAACTCAGTGTGGGCGTGGCCTAAACTGACTGCCTTCTATTCATATCTGTATTTACACTCAATGTGAATGTAATGTATTTATACTCTAACTGGGCGTGGCTTGTCATATTTGTATTTAAACTGGAGGTGGACGTGGCCTTAACAGAAACACTGATATACATATCCATGTGTGTGTGTGTGTGTGTGTGTGTGTGTGTGTGTGTTCAAAAAGCTGCAAGCCTTTGGAGTGTCCCCTTTACAGCCTGATTAATTTCATGGATTAATCCATGCTTCCTCTCCTCCCCTCTCTGTGTCTCCCTCTCTGTCTGTCTTCTCTCTGCAGTATACTCGGTATGCATCTGTTCGGCTGTAAGTTCACTCTGCGTCTGGAGAATGGAGACACCATCTCAGACAGGAAGAACTTCGACTCTCTGCTTTGGGCCATCGTCACAGTGTTCCAGGTCAGCGCCACGCCCCCCTGGCTGTTCCCTCGGGCTGTTAGACTGGAACAGTTCGAGCATTCCTTTAGTCAGGTTCAATTATCACATTAATAGCTTTGTCCATCATAATGTCCAGTCTAGGGCGCCCTCTGCAGGTTTACAAGTGTACCAGCTGTTCCAGATGTTCCAGTATTGCACTGTTGTCAATGCTAATTTTGTCGAAAAACACTTACGGCGTCAAAACCCGCGCTGGCGTCATCGTCTACCTGCAATATTGCTCACTTGATGAGGTCACTGCGGGGTGACGCTCGCATAAGCGCTGATACAGGTCTGTATTAACTTCAGGCTCCGAGGGACAACATGGAGGTCAGGGTTTCTACGGAACTATAATTTCCCTAATCTCTCTCTGGATTGGTTTTGTGTGTGTGTGTGTGTGTGTGTGTGTGTGTGTGTGTCTGTGTGTGTGTTCGTGCGTGCTAGCAAAATTTACAAAGTAAGCAGAGCATACAGTACTGTTCTTCTTAGCCTAAATCTGACTGCGCAGGAAGCTAAAAGTGAATAAATATGTTTTAAAAAAACACACACACACACATTTCGGAAAAAAAAAAAAAGTGAAGAGCACTTTGGCTGAATATTTAACGAGTGAGAAACAGGAAGATGTTTCTCAGTGTGAGGATGAAGGTGAAGTTAAACAGATGAAGACAACAGACAGACGCCTCGCTTCTTCTGTAAACAATTGTTTCAGTGCCGTGTGCAATAAAACAGGCAGCGGTGTGTACATGTGTGTGTGAGTGTGTGAGAGTGTGTGTCTGTGAGAAAGTGAGAGAGCGAGCGAGCGAGAGGGCGATGCGGTATATCTGCCATTCCATATCTCAGCAAGATCCTCGATGTTGTGCAGTGAAATGTTTATTGGGTGGGAAAAAACGAGTATTTGTTTGTTTGTTTGTTTGTTTTTTATTAGTGCTGACAATCGATTAAAAAAATTAATCTAGTTAATCACAGTTATCATCTGTGATTAATCACGATTTTATAATACTCGGATTTACTTGTATAATAAACGTGCGATATTGGAATAAAGAAATGCAGGACAAACTGGTTAAGAGGAAACAGATTATACAGTCTTATAAAATCTCAAACATTAATGTTTAACAAATGTTATATTAAAATCTCATGAGAGCGGCGCTGCATGCAATGGCTGGGTAGTACAGGGGGGTGTGGCGACCCACCGACGGGCGGGGTTCGTGTCCAGATAGTGACATCCTTATTCTATATACTCAGAGTCCGATCACTCAGAGAAAATTAAGCTCCGCCTAATAAAACATCTTTACGTTTTCTCATCCACCACATTATTCTTTCTTTCATTCCCATTGTGTTACTCTTAATAAAGAATAACTACGAGGATTTAACTATAGGGTAACTCTGAAAGTATAAGTGCTAGCGTTACAGTATATTTGTGCGCTCACTGTAACATTTAGCCAAAGCATTTTACATCATGATAAAAAAAAATAAACGTTTAAAGGGACAGGATAGCTTGTGCATGCTGTATATACATTAGCACTGAGCAAAAGGAACAAAGCTAGCTGAATAATTGACATTGCATACTCCAGGCTGCATGCTAACTCCTAGCTAGATAAGCTACATTTGTATTCCTTTATTATTTTAATATGGGCGAAACCCCAGTTCTGCTTCCTGTTTCATCATCTCTTTGCTTTCCAAACAGGTCATTTCTGTTTATTTTAAAAAAATGCAACATATGGATTATTCCCCCCCCCCCCCATAAACTGTGTGTGTAGACGACGATCAGCCAATCTGATTTCAGCTGATATTTTGAAAAACTCTCCTCAAGCTACCGTGACAAACTCAAACCGTATTCATTATAACATACAGTAAGATACCGTTTACGCTAAACTCACTTTAACATTCTGTGTAACTTGTGAGAACTCCTGTAGCTTCTAGCTAACACGCTAACTGTAACTAGGCTCCTCCTGCAGAAAGTGCTTGGACCCCATAGATCGCTGCTTGTAGCTAAACTCCTTCGTATTTCCCATCAGTTTTGTGAACTTTGAGCTGAAGGTTAATGTCTGCTGTGGCGCGTAAATAAAGTTTATTATTACTATTATCTCACGTTATATAAAAACCTCAAAAAGACGAATGAGAAAAAAAACGTGGAAAAAAGGATTGATAATAAAAAACAGAAATGAAGCAGGAGGAAAACAGGATGAGTAATAAAACTCAGGACCGCTGTAACAGAATGCAGGTGCGGTGGGAGTCACATCTGGACGGAGAGAGAGAACGAAAGGGAAACAAAAGGAAGAGAAAGAAAAGGTAGAGCTGCACGTCCTGACAAACCGCCCGAAATCGACGTCTTCAGCAGCCTGTAAATGTCACGGGTTCCTCTGCTCCGCTCGAGCCTCACCATCTACTGCACTTCATTAGCAAGAAATAAAGAAGAGATTGAATTAACGCGGAAGTGAGGGATGAGTGGAGGAGTGTAATTTATGGAGTGACCGAGTAATTAGTGCTGAATGTGAACAGAGAGAGGAGCAGTGATCAGGAGAGACGTTTCTCCTAAAGCACCTGAGGAACCAGTCTCCAGCCCCCTGTCCCCGTGTCTCACTCTCACTGTCTGTCTCCCTGTCTCGTTTTCCCTGTCTCTTTCTGTCTCTCTGTCTCACTCTCCCTGTTTGTCTCTCTGTTTTATACTGCCTGTCACTTTGTCCCTGTCTGTCTCTTTGTCTCACCCTTTATGTCTGTCTTTCTCTGTCTCAGTATCTAACTCTCTGTCATATTCTCTCTGTTTTACTCTCCCTGTATGTCTCTCCCTCTGCCTGTCTGTCTCACTCTATCTGTCTTTATCCCTGTCTCATTTCCCTGTCTTACTCTATCTCTATGTATCTCTCTCACTCCCTTAATTCTCTCTGTCTTTATCTCTGTCTCACTCTAAGTATGTCTATTTCACTCCTTCTGTCTTTATGTCTGTCTCACTCTCCCCGTCTCACCCCTCCCTTTCTGTCTCTCTGTCTCACTCTCTGTCCCAGTCTCGTTCTCTCTGTCTATATGGCTCTCCCCAGTCTTTCCCTCTGCATCACTCACTGTTTGTCTGTCTCGCTCTATGTATGTCTTCTTCCTGTATCTCCTTTTCTTTGTTTCTCTCTCTTTCAGTCAGTATCTGTTTTTGTGTCTCTCCCTGTCTCATTCTGTTTCTCAGGGACAAGTTTCAATGCTCTATTGTAACCCATTGTATACTCTCTCTCTCTCTCCGTGTTGTTTGTAGATATTGACGCAGGAGGACTGGAACGTCGTGCTGTATAACGGCATGGCCTCCACCTCTCCCTGGGCGGCGCTGTACTTCGTTGCCCTCATGACCTTCGGCAATTACGTCCTCTTCAACCTGTTGGTGGCCATTTTAGTGGAAGGCTTTCAGGCTGAGGTAAGAGGTCGAAGGTCAGGTCTTTGCTTTTAAAAATCACCTTCATGACCTTCCAAGTCAAGTGCTATTCTGTGAGCCTGTAAGACGTTCTGTTAACGGGAACGTTTTTCTTTTTCAGTCCTTATTTTCTATCCCTGATGTCGTTTGCATTTAGACTCCATCTCTAACGCTTAAAAAAAAAATGTGACAAGAGGAAAATCAACACGAAGACGTGTCGAGCCTGACTCTGCATACCAGCAACTTTACTTTTTAGGCTTAAGTTGCTGAATCCTGGGGGAAGATGAGAAGAAAATTGAGAAAATAAATGGAGAGGACGCTAAGCAGGAGAGAAGGACTACAGATAGAAATCAGACTAAGGGTTCAGTATAGAAGAGGACGAACAGGGACGGATTGATGCAGAATAAAGAAGAGCAAATAAGGAATGCAAATGAAAAGATAAGGGAGGGAGGATTAGGAGAACAGGACAGGACTGAAGAGATGAAAAAGGTGAAAAAGTAAGGGAAAGAAGGAGACGAGTTGTGGAACTGACAATAGGACGGGTGAGAGAGATCGGGTGGGTGGAAACAGGACGAGGAGAGACGAGAGGACAGGACGGACGGCAGAGAGAGGAAGTGCAAGTCAATACACTTGTCCTAGTTCTTTCTCCCACTCCATTATTCCTTTAACAGAAGAGAAAGCAACACACACACACACACACACACACACGCGTCCCTGTGGGATTTCTGAAGTTGACCCGGTGCCAGTTTGCGTGTTTATGCGTGTAGGAGTGTGGGTATGTGATGCCACAGCTGCGGTGTCCCATACCGGAGATCCCTTTGTGGTCTTGTTTCTCACCGGTGTCTTTTATCTTCCTTTCTTCTCCAACACACAATGCAAAGGCCTACACACACACACACACACACACACACACACATAAGATATGGCAAGAATACAGATCCTCACTCAGCATTACTCCTCATGCCGTGTTTTTTTGGCAGACGTCACGTTTCCATTTCTGTGACACTGCAGTAGTGTTCCATTAGTCTAATTTAAAGTGATGGGATTAATTACATCCTGATAATTAAATAATCACACACTCTTATAAGGCACCTTAAGTCCGAACACAATTCCGATCCGCTTCCGCAATGTGGATACGACATCGTCAGATAGGAAGGTTAATGCTGATGCTTTTATTCTCTCAGTAGTTTGTCTCCAGATTCATTCAATTTTGAACTCCCTCCATCTCTCTCTCTCTCCTCTCCTCCTCTCTCCCCATCTCTCTCTCACTCTCTCTCTCTCTCTCTCTCTCTCTCTCTCCCTCCCAGGGTGATGCTAGCAGGTCAGAAAGCGACGATGACGCGTTCTCATCTGACTTTGATGACGAGGACAGGCTGAGAGAGTTCCTAAGCTCAGGTATTTTGCACGGTTTTGACGTTTATGTTTACAGTTATCAGGATAAACATAAACGTTGTTCGGTTGTTGATTGTTGTTGTTATTCCATCCTGTTATTTTGACCCCAGGTTCGGAGGTCAAAGTGCAGACGCTCCTGCCCATATCAAACGGCCACCTGGAGCCCAGAGCCACCATGCCGTCGCACCACGGCAACACTATGGCCACGCCCAGGACTGAAGTGTCTCACGTCGACAACCAATCGCTGCGCAGCAGCAACACCTCCTACGAGCACCATGACCAGAAGTCCATAGTGAGACACACACACACACACACACACACACACACACACACACTCTACATGGTATGCATGTTTTCAAATAGATGTTAACATCAATCATAGCAACGACTTTCTTTTGTGCGCGTGTCTGTGTGTGTCCAGTCCAGTCTATGGGGAAGTCGGCGCTCCAGCTGGAACAGCCTCGGACACGCCCCTAGCCTGAAGAGGCGTGGCCAATCAGGAGAACACGAGTCGCTACTTTCGGTCGAGGATCGGGACAGTTTCGAGGACGTCCAATCAGAAGGGGGGAAGTCCAGCAGGACCGGCAGCTTGAGCAGAGTTTCACATCTTGAGTCGTTCGAGTTGCCGGAGCTGCTACAAGTCCCGCCCATGCCACACCTCTACGGAGAGTGCAACGGCAGATTGGATGGGGCGTTTCCGTCCTCTCCGTACACGACACCACGGGAGACGGCGCACGCACCCGGAGAGCAGGAGGACGAATTAGAAGAGGTTGTAGTCACTTTCTTCTCAAAGTGATTAAATCGAGTTCTGGTTGGTCAATTCTTTTGGATTCAGAAGTGATTTCTCTTCTAATCATTATTATAAAGATTTAGCCTTTTTAACTTTAAACGCTCTAAACATGACGAAGTACATGAAAAACACTCTAATTGTAAAAGATTATTATTTCATCTTCTTTGGAGTTGATGTGCAACTTGGGGCTATACTGCCACCTAATGGACTGGATCATGGAGAGGAAGATTCGCAGGAAAGAAAGATTACAAGACGTGACATTTACACAACCAACAGAAGACAAAAGTTATACAATATTTTAATGTTTATTAGATATTTTTATTAGTTTTTAATACTTTAAAATAAGAAATATAGCTGCTTGAGACAAATTAGATGATAAACATTAGTGGTGTCGACTGGAAGAAGATTTATTCTTCACACTATAAGGTGACGTAAGATTATGAAAAAGTGAAAATGTATTCAAATTATTTATTATTTGCTTATTTTAATTAGCACAAACAACACGCTAACAGCATGTTTACTTATTTCATTTAATTTTGTCCTGATTTAATAACTAAACTTTTTTGTCTTGATGACGTCGGCCCTATGTCATCATAGTATGTGAGGGCCCTCTTGTTCTTCTAAGGATTTTTTTCCCACCATACAAGCCTTTTGGGGGTCTTAACATGCTCAAAAACAGGTTTGAATCTGCTGCCATTTCCAGGGTGCTTGGACCCCATCATTGTTGCCTGCAACTATATTTTAATTTTACTTTCTTTAATTGATAACGTTTTACAAAATTTTATTTAATTCGAGTAAATCTTAAATAAATCCATATACAGTGGAACCTCGGATTGCGAGTAACGCGGTTTGCGAGTGTTCCGCAAGACGAGCAAAGATTTTTAATAAATTT
>JAOVVA010000028.1:610516-621248 GCA_028565275.1 Leiocassis micropogon | reverse complement strand
CATCAACAACAGGTGAGCTCGAAGAACCGACTTAGCCAGATCGTAATTAGCACGATGATCTCATCTTAGATGTGTCACTTCATCTCGGATGTGTCGAGCGACGTATGAAGAACGAACCCCAGATTTTGTTGCTGTTGTTTGTTTTTTAATTATTGTTTTCGTTGCTGCTGTCATTTTGCCTGTTATTTCAGTTGCTCTTGTTTATCTGCTTGGTTGCTGATGTTGCTGCTCGTCTTCCTCTTGTGGTCCCGTACCTGTTGTCGCTGTTCCTGACGTTCTTGTTGCTCTTGTTGCTGTTGTTGTGTTGGATTTTCCTAGTTGCTTTTTGTGCTGCTCTTCCTGTTATTCTTGTCGCTGCTGTTACTCTTGTTTTTATTGTTTTTGCTGCTGTTGTTGTTATATCTGTTGTTTTTGTTTCTATTGTTGTTGGTGTTTGTTCCTGTTGCTGCTCTTTTTCTTAACGTTGTTGTTTCTGTTGTTACTCTGTTTCTTCTTGCTATAGCTACTGTGGTTATTTCTGTTGAGCTTTTTTTTTTCTCTTTTTTGTCTTTTTTCTCTTTTTATAACTTTTTTTGTTTTTACTGTTATTGTTGTACATTCGTTGCTTAGGTTGTTATTGCTGTTGTAATAGTTTCTATTCTATTTCACTGTTTATCAGTGGTATTAAAAAATTCAACTAAAAATAAAAACAATACTGACTATGAATGAAAGGCACCAGAACACCTGCTGAGTGCAAGCGGCCCAGCAGGCAAAGAGCCCAAGGCCCCTGACTCGGCCTCCAAACTTTCCAGAACCCAATCCGATCGAACCCCATGGGACAGTTCTGATTCACCGAGGCCCCGCCTCACAGCACGCAAAGAATCCGCTGCCACCGTCCTGACACCCCAGACCCCCCCCAGAAGCCACGCCCCGAGGGGCCAGAGCCACCCTGGTGGCGCAAAAGAAACTCAAATCCTAGGTGGTTTCAACATAGTCTCCATCACACCCCATGCATTTACACCGTCTTATAGAAATAAGACCATTGACGAGAGCGATGTTCACAGACGGACGAAGAGGTTTAAAGAACCACACAGTGGAAGACCATCAGATGTGACATGGGATTTTCAAATAGGATTCAAGAGTTGGGCTCAAAGATGGTGCATGTGGTGTGATGGAGACTATGTTCAGTAGTACCGTAGTATAGATGAAGAGTTACTCTAATAATTTGTGCAATTTGGATGACTTATGTCACTTATGTCAAAAAAGTTATGCCCACTTTTCCATTATATATAAAGTCTTGTATCTTTAAGCACTTAATAATGAATAAATATAAACGTGTTAGTCCAACTGAAATCATACTGAATCGATGTTCTCAGGGTCAGACTAACGCACCCAGATGATGTGGTTGGGAGTCAAGCTAGTGTAGTTCTGCATGCGTATCTGAATCAGACACAGGAATCGCCGTAAGATCCACCCCAGGCTTCGATGCAGAAGTCAAATTAGATGCAGAACGGCAGGAAAAGCTAACGATACGGTGGCATCGTCTCCTTTCGGATAGCGCCATAACCACTGGGGTTACCGTGCATTCTCATTCTCCACACCGTCTCATTCTCAAAATGAAAGCGTAACTTTACAGGCCATACGAAATGTCCAGCACTGTAAAGGTGTCCATGTTTTCACCACTCGACATGCTACACACCGCTAGCTAAGTTGTTGGTTAATTGCTTTGATCTGTGGCATAATGGGTCAACCGGCAATACAACACCAACAAACTGAGTATACAGGGCATATCGACACCTATAGGAGAGAGTCAGACATCGGACAATAAATCAAATAAATCACTAAATCGTGATATAACCGTAGCTCTACTTTACTGTGCAAGTGAGCTCCTGATGAGTGAAGGAGAAGCCTGCTGGACAGGAGGGATATTACTAAGTAGGGTATTATAGTGTGGGGATATTTCATAATCTCTTTCTCTCTCTCTCTCTCTCTCTAGCCCATAAGGAACCATAACCCCTGGATGCTGCTATACTTCATTTCATTCCTGCTGATCGTCAGCTTCTTCGTGCTGAACATGTTTGTAGGCGTCGTGGTGGAAAACTTCCACAAATGCCGTCAGGACCAGGAGGAGGAGGAGGCACGCCTCAGGGAGGAGAAGAGGCAGAGACGGCTAGAGAAGAGGCGCAGAAGTGAGCGTGTGTGTGTGTGTGTGTGTGTTTGTGCAGATTAGCTGTAAAATCACACAATTAGCGTTTTACTAACCTCATAAACTCCTTCATTTTATGTTTATTCATTCAAACCGCAGAAAACTCAATAGCGCCAAGCTATAAAAGGTTATAAACCCAGTTTCCATGTTTCCCAAGCACCGATCAAATCACATGACACTCAGGCAAACAGCTCTCCTGAGGATTCCTATCATACACACCTGTCTACAATCACACACACACTTCAAGATCATCACATGCTCATGGCGTTGCGAAGTCTCGCTCCAGCATCGTGTCTGTAACTTTAAGCCAGAGTGTTTTAAGCATTCGTTCGTCTGCCTACATGACACACACACACACACACACACACACAGTAACTTTCTTCTCATCAGGGTGTGGGTGGATCCCGAGAATACTAGATGTGAGATGAACTAGATGGAACGCTGTCCATGCTGTGTCTCTCATATTTGTTTATTTGTTTACTTATTTATCTGTTTAATTGTGCAGGTAAGATGTGTTACAAAATGTCAAGAGTTGCATCTGTTTCCAATCCACATACCTGTACCTGTATCTTTGTTTAACCAAAAGTGGGTGTGGCTTAAATCATAATGGTTTTTAAGGGGCCATGCAACAATGTTTCTGATTGTACAGTATGTTTTTTTTCCTATTATTATCCTTAACTATGACAAACAAATAGAAGCTTTTCATTAAATTTGGTCCACTCAAGCCCTCTAGCTCCACCATTAGGACAAATGCTTACAATAATACTCATGACTCCACTTATATTTACATTTTGGCAGACGCTCTTATTTAGAGCAACATATACATAGAAGTAATTTGACAATAAATACATCCTGATAATGGTTCAATAGGCCATGGACTGAGAATACCATGAATATAAAAACTGTTGGATGTAATACAGGCAGAAAAAAAGCACACACAACATATATTTTTAATATGAAGCGCTAAATTTAGAAGGAGTAGGACTTTGTCTGGGCACTTAGATGAAGTTAATTCCACCTCCTTGGTGCCAGAACAGAAAAGAGTCTTGACGCAGATCTTACTTCAACCCCGAGAGATGGTGCAACCAGTCAAGCAGTGCTAGAGGATTGGAGGGAGCATGCTGCACTATGTAGAGTGATAAGCTGTATGAGGGAGGTGGGGGCTGGACTGTGTTTTGGCTTCGTATGCATGTGAGCTTCAGTGTCTTAAATCTGCTGCAGCAGCCTACAGGAAGCTAATGGAGTGGGCTAAGTAGTTGGGTGGTGTGGGAGAATTTAGAAAGATTACAAACCAGTCATTCAGCTGCATTCTGGATCAAATGGTGCTTTGAAGCAGACCTGCCAGGAGCAAGGTGCTCCAGTCTCGAAATGCCAAGTGACTGAACAAGGAGCTGAGTGGCCTGTGTGGATAGAAATGAATGAATTGTTCTGATGTTGTTAATAAGAGATTGTGTCAGATTAGCAAAGTGTGCAGAGAAGGACAGTTGATTTCCCTGAGTTACCGTAAAGTTGTATGCATTAACCAAAGGTGAGATCTGAGAGTTGTATCACCCGGGATGAACATCACTTCAGTTTTGCTGGGAGCATAATGAGTGTGATGGTGCCGCTAATGGCAGCCTCGGCACGCCAGTACTATCTTTGTTTTTGTTTATTGTTTGTGTTTTTTGTTAAACAAACTCAATCACGTTCAATAGAGAAGAACTGTTACATCAGGCAGTTCGCACCAGACTTTTTACACCAGTTTTAACTACCCTGGAAAGTTTTTTTTACAGATCTTACCTGGAGGAGCTCTTTGTTGGACATGGAGGAGATGCAGATATGGGGAAGCTCGCCGTTGCCCTCGTTAAGCTCCTAGCGATTTACCCGGCGAATCTCTGCTCTTTGCCGAACAAAATGGAGGAGCTGCTGCTTCTCAATCAGACAAACAAAGACTTGGCACATTCCAGCACCCTGTGTTTCACTGAAACCTGGCTCAGTGATTCTGTCCCCAGCAATGAATTACATCTTTCAGGCTTCCACTTACCATGAGTGTATCTTGTAACAGAGCTATTGGGGAAAACATGAGGCAGTAGAATCTGCTTCTACATAAATGAAGGTTGATGTACAGACATCACAGTGCTGAATAAGTACTGCAGCACCGTTTTTGTTCTTAACATTGTTTTAAAACTTTAAACCTTTTTATTTACTGTGGGGAATTTTCCCCCTTCTCACTGGCCAGGGGTTTCCATCCCACAGCATGCTATTGCGAACTATGCCCTGCAACACTTTGCAGGCCAAACATTAATCCTTGGAAGGAAAGAATTCTGATTCACTTTTATTAATTCTCCGGGACTTCAAAAGATCAAAATGAAACAATGAAATGCCAAAATATGGGCAGTGTATTATTTGTTTCACCAGGGATAATAACGTTATCCTTGGTCCTTAAGAATGAATATCACTCTGGGCAGCACCCTGGGTAGCATTGGGGCATTTCGATCACTGCATGGTTCATCTTATTGGTTCAAGTGACATCATCTTACATAGGTTTTTGTGAAGACATGTGTGTGCCAACCAAAACCTTGTGTTCATATAATAACAACCAGCCATGGTTCACAGCCAGATTAACATTTTCAGGCCGAGGAAGATGCCTACAAGTGGAGACAGAGCCCTATATAAGCAGGACAGGAACTCACTGGCAAAAGAGATCACACTAGTGAAAGAATCTATATTGAACAGCTAAAAACACGTTTGTCAGTGTGAAGAGGGCTGCATGACATCACAAACTACAGGAGTCCACCCCTCACTGCTAAGGCAAACAAAGACTTGGTTGACAACCTTAGTTCCTTCTACTGCAGATTTGAAAAGGACATCTTCACACCTCTTACCCACCCTAGTACACTGACTACCACATGATACCTCTGTCAACCCCCTTGACAACTCCCACCTATACTCAAGCTACACTATGAGATGGCTCTTTCAGAGATAGAAGTTCAAGAAGGCATCTGGTCCAGATGGTGTTTCCCTTCCTGTCTCAAAGCATGTGCTGACCTGACTGGCTCTGATTTTTACCCATATCTTTATCAGATCTTTAGAGCTTCAAACAGTCCACTATCATCCTGGTCCCTAAGAAACCCTCCATCACAGGACTCGATGACTACAGGTCATAAAACCTTTTGAATGACTGGTGACAACTGGTGCCTACTTGAAGAATATCACAGGACAGCCATTACACTCCATGCAGTTTGCCTACTGAGCAAGTAGGTCAATAAATGACAATCAATGGATGAAATACACTACAGGGCAATCCTGCAAAACCTTGACTGCCCCGAAATCTTCGCACACACTTGTTTGTGGACTTCAGTTTGGCATTTACTATGATAATTCCAGATATTCTCTCCTCCAATCTCCTACAACTGATTGTATCCCCCCTCCATCTGTCAGTGGACTACCAGCTTCCTGACAGGCAAGAAACAACAGGTGTGGCAGAATAGATTCACATTTAGCGTTCCCCCAGGATGTGTCCTATCCCCACTGCTGTTCTTTCTTTACACCAATGACTGCACATCCAAGAGCTCAGCTGTTATACTCCTGAAGTTTGCAGATGACACTACAGTCACTAGACTCGTCCAAGATGGCAACAAGTCTGTATATTAGCAGGAAGTTGAGCAGCTTGTGCTCTAGTGCAGTCAGAACGCCCTGGTGCAGAACACACTCAACTGGTCCAGTTCTATGCTCCAGTCATCAAATCCGTCCTATGCACATCTAGACATGCATCTGGTCTGGAGCAGCTACTAAACAGGACGGGAACAAACTGCGGTAAGCAGTAATAAATAAATAATTGGTGCTCCACAAGAATTAGGAAACAGGAAGGAAAATCACCACACACCCCTCACACCCTGAACATAACTTTTTTGTCACTCCTGCCATTCTTGCAGTTGCTACAGAACCCTCTACATTGGAACTGCCAGGCACATGACTTTTACCATGCTGTACCATGAACTCCAACATTTTTTAGGATGGGTAAGAGAGTCTTGTAAAATATGAATGTGTCAAACAATGCTGAAAGGTTGATGACGGTACTAAGTGGGTTTTTTTTAGAATAGTTTACCATACAGCAGTTGGATACTATTTCCAGAGGCTGAATAGAAGATTATTTGATGAAACACCAACCAAGTGTCATGATATGTAGCTCCATGTAGGTTGAAACTGCTGGACACTTTTTTTATACCAACCAGGATGACCAGGAATGGTAAATGATACAATAATTGATATACAGAAAGACAACCTGGACCTGCAACCTGGCCATGCAGTGTGGTGTACCTTGCCATCAATCCAAAATTGTTGAAGAAGAGCTGGACTTGGAACCGTCCTGACTTTAATCCCATAGAGAACCTTTGGGACAAAGTTACAGATAAACAACCAAAGAACTGGACACAGCAGTTACGTACTGTAGGTTTGTTGAGATGAAGGAAATCTCAGTTAAGTGTTGCTGTGTTGCTTAGGGAAAGCATGCTGAGATGTTTGGAGAAGGTCCTGTCAATGGAATGGAGGACACCTTTAACACTGACTCTGTAAAGCATGTGCTTAAGGTGTAGAAACTATTGGTGTTGGATTATTCAAACAAACCCTTAAGTCCTTGCTATTTGTTTCCCTTAAAATCAATATTACGGCATGTTCTTAAACTTTTGTCTGTTAGCTTGTTTCTGTCAGATGCTTGAGATGTCGTTGAGACATGGACAAAGTGAGGAGCAACACTCGGCCACACTCCCTAACCAGAACCTTAAAAAATATATATTTTTCAGAGAGATCATAAAAGTTCACTGGACTTACTATCTGATATGGCGCTGGGATGCCAAGATTTCCCAGAGAAGATTTTTTTTTTTAATAACGATAAAGAACAACGGAAAGCGGAGATGTTCTGCCCTGCGTGGTCTGCGTGGGCTTTATGGAGCAACCGCGCTATTAATAAAAGCGTGGAATTTTTGGGATGTGGTAAAACTCTGTTTATTTTGGATCTCAGGACGGCAGGGTTTAGGTCGGTCTTCTGGTCCAAACCACAACAGATGATATAAAAAATAATACTTTTGAACAGTACTGCGTTCGTGTCAGATTATTTGGAACAGCGCATTCGTACTCAGGTTACATCCTGAACGTTTCTCTAAACAGGTTACACATCGCGCTCCTCGGTCTCTCTCTAATTTATAACGTTGGTCTTGAAGAGCTTCTTTTACAGCTATTCCCAAACTTCAACTTTAACTTACTGAACATCAGGTTAAGTTCATCCCAAGTTCATGGGGATGATCAGTATCACTTAAAAAAAAAAATATTTCTCATGAAAGTCAATCATATTCATAAAACTTAAGCGTGTAATATAAAGCATAAACACCGGGATAATGACCATGTGGAATCCTCTCTGTTAGCATAATCCTGCTGCACTTTCATGGAGTTTTAGCAGCTATAAAAAAAGATGAGAGCGCTCTCACGCACACACACACACACACACACACACACAGTTTGGCAGAGGTACAGTTCCGTGTCGCATCGCTGATCTTGGCACAAACTCAAGCTCAATCTGCTTTAGTGTCTCGAGGCCATTTTCTTCCACTCTTTCTATTACACACACACACACACACACACACACACACAGTCATTTTTTTCTCTCAAAGACACCTTGAGAAGTCACACTTATGATGGATGGAGGGGGACACTGGACTCCTCAGGTTTATGATCTCACCCATGACTCGTCTATTTCCCAGCGCACACACACACACACGCGCGCGCGCGCACACACACGCAGACAAGCAGCTTTTGCTGTGCTAGCATTTTTTTAACGGTGAGGCAACAAAACTGGGTCACCGTGTTTTTATATATATATAAACACAAACTTTAACACACACACACACACACACACACACACTCACACACACATACTTCACTTCAGTGTGTAAAGTGTCTAAGCAGAAGAGTGAATAAGAATATTTATGAGCCTGAGACAGTAAAATTGAGGCCAGCCCACACCGGCCTGTCACAGTTAAACAGAGGAGGCTAGGGAAGACCATTAACACACACACACACACACACACACACACACACACAAACTGGAACAGCACTGCAGCTCCAGGGCTCCAGGATACCGGCAGAGCCTCCTGTTTTTTTTTTTTTTTTTGCTCAAGTAATTTAATGAGTCTAGCACTTAATGAGGTGTGTGTGTGTGTGTGTGTGTGTGTGTGCGTGCGTGTTTAGAGGCACTCCAGAGGCCGTATTATGCAGACTACTCTCCCGCCCGCCTCTACATCCACACCCTTTGCACCAACCACTACCTAGACCTCTTCATCACCATCATCATCGGAATCAACGTCCTCACTATGTCCATGGAGCACTATAACCAGCCCAAGGTGACACACACACACACACACACACAACACACAAACTCAATATGTAGGTTGGTAAAAGAATCGTATGTTGTACAATTTATCCATTTATAGTTACATTCAACATTGAGAAACACGCTCTGACACTGGAGACTCCTCCCGAAAACATCAAATAAACATAGAGGTTCCTGTGAATGAGCTGTGATATGATAACGAATGATAACGAATGATAACGAATCAGAGCGCATTATTATCAACACCTTCTGACCAATCAGAATCCAGAATTTTAATTCAAGGAAAAAATATAAAGTGAAGAAATAAATCTCTAAAATACGTAATGTGTGGTCTAGCGCAGACTCTTGAGGAACTCCTCAAAAACACAGGGGTCAACTAGAGACCCTCAGAAATCCAAGCCAGGGAGTAATTTATGTTTCTGTGTCTAGTATCTGGAGGAATCGCTGAAGTACTGCAACTACGTCTTCACGCTGGTGTTCGTGATCGAGTCCATGCTCAAGTTGGTTGCCTTCGGCTTCAGGAGGTTCTTCAAAGACAGGTGAAGTTCAACTTTAACAGCATGTTTCTGCAAAAAGGCAAAGGGAATGGAACGTTCTTTTACAAAGGGAAAGTTCCTGGTGTTCATACACGGGTTGAGTTTATAGGAGGTCACCAGTTGACTCCTTTCTAATAGCGTCTAGACAACCGTTTTTAAATGCCAGAGTAAAAAAGAAGTTATTGTCACCTCTGATAAGATGCATCACATAAGATGTAAAGCCCTTTTCCTGTATTCCTGAACTGTTTGTAAGAGCATGCCAAGTTTTCCAGAATTGATTTCCTTGATGGTTCTTGCTCAATTCTGCGACATCGCTGCCATAATTAGCTACAAACTAGCTACACACTAGCTAAAAAAATGGTACTTACGATGTGTAATAGTTACAATTATAACATAATCAATGACATCTCCACTCCAAAAAACTTTCCAAAGCACTAAACTTGTGTGACCATCTACGAAGTTTCTACGAATTATTACAATTTGACAAAAAACGGCTAAGACTTTTTCTCATGCTAAGAACAACCTGGATACTTGTGACTCCAGCTCAAAGCTTTGTCACGTCAATGCTAATCAAGGATTCCGGCATATTTTAAATGCTACAATGCATTACAAAGACTCAGGACTAACCTACGGAGTCTGCGAACTACCTAAGCTTAAGCTCTGAATAACTCACGCACTGCTGCAAGGTTATTCATTCTGTGAAAATCGTTCAAAGTCTCAAGCACTGTCGGAATCCTTTTTGCTGACTACGATTGATTTGCATGAGCCGTACTGGGCTGTGAATTATTTCCTGATGATGTCAGTTCACTTTTCTGCGATCTCAAAGTTGTAATTGTTCAGGGTGAAATTTGGAAAGTGGCGTAAGAGACCATCTTTTTTTATAAAGAAACATAATAAAAACACTAATACAGTGGTACCATGGCATACGAACACACTGCCTTGCGAATTTTTGCCTCAAGAACCAACATTTTGCAAGAAATTTGCCTCAGCGTAAGAAGCATTTTCAGTATACGAGCGACCGAGCCAGTCACGTGTACTTCTGGTTGCATGTACGTCTGGGAGCTGTTCAAAACTTTCTTTTTTTTTTTGCCTTTTGTGCAAGATTTAGTAAAGACGTAGGACCATGGGTAACAAGAATGTTATCAAGGATGGTATCAAGAAGAAAAGTGAGCCACTTTGAGTTTGGTTTTTAAAGCAGGAATCATAAATTAAGGTTAAGTGATGTTTAATGCCTATTTATTTCATATTTTACTTCATTTACATGTCTTTACTAAATGTTTTAATTGTTTTTATATGCAAAAGTATGATTATAGTGTTGGAAATTGGTAATATTCCTGGATGGCTGGAACGGATTATCTGCATTTACATTATTTCCTATGGGACAATGTGTTTTACAATACAAAATTTTAACTTACTGTAAGAACTCGCCTCCGGGACGGATTAAACTCGTATGCTGACGTGCCGGTGTGTTAATACATACAGAATGAGATTGCGCTGCTGAGAGTGCTGTTATGTCGTTGCAGTTATATCACTGCAGATTATAAACCAGCACTTGATCCAGCACTAACTCTTATTTTTTTACGAATAATTTAGATTTATTTATCTATTTATATATAATATATATAATAATATTTATCTACATATATA
>JAOVVA010000028.1:567412-596302 GCA_028565275.1 Leiocassis micropogon | reverse complement strand
AGTAGCGCATTAGTAGATTATTTTACAGTAGATTATTAAATCCCACACATAACTGTTCATAACATCACTTTTACTCACTGCAAACATTAAGCTTTGCCCTTGAAACATGAAACATATAATATCATTGAAAGAGCGAGTTCTGACCCAATGTACTGACAAACCCTTTCTATTATTTCTATACAGTAGATTGTCTATTAGCTACAGGCTGTAATGTAAAGTTAATAATATTAAAGCAAATTAAAACATCACGTCTGAACATTGCCGAGTGCCATCATTTACACAGTGCATCGTTTGGATTCCTGCTGAAATTAAACCCAAAGATAAATCAGCCCAGGGCAGTTCATCCGTCTCAGACGTCGCCGCTGAGCACTCCGATGACTTTCTACACTTTATTCAGAATAAATCCTGAGTGTGTAGAGAAGCAGGGAGAAACAGAGACATTAACACGGGTTCTTGCAGAAAGAATGTTTATTCAGTCAGAGATTCACTGATCATGTGTCGCCTCTTCCCTAAAGGCTAAAACTAGGCTTTTTTATATATTATCATGCAGTAAGACCAACAATACACACACACACACACACACACATACGCACACACGCACAGTTGGAGATGTTCTCATTAGCAGGAATGTCGTTTCCTCATCCGCACAACATCATATCCCTGTTTGTGTATTTTTTTTTTTTTTTACACAACATTGTGCAAAATGGCCACAGCTCCACCCACCCAGCTCACACACACACACACACACACACACGCACACACTCACTTCAGGTGTAGTAGTGATGTCTATATACGGTGATATTAGTGTTACACATGTTTCACTGGACAGTTAGATATCATTATAAATAAAAGTCAACAAACTTTTGAATAAATTTTATAGAATAAAAGAATAGTAAATAAATATGTGAATACATAATTGATAAGATTTTTGCTTTGAAACATTTGTCTAAGAAACTAACGTAATCCAAAATACCAGCTTTTTTTAATCATAATGTTCTTCCCCCTTATCCCCGTCCTCGAGGTTATTTACTGTTATAACCCTAAACACAATAGTAATTTGTTTTATGTTTAATATTATTCATTATTATATTAATTAATACAAATGGATTAATTTCATTACATTATGTTAAATACTTTTTTAACAATCAAGCCCTTGTAACAAAAAAGAAAAAAGAAAAGTTCAAATACTCGTGCATTTCAGTACTGCTTTAAACGCGCCCTCATCCACGTCCCGATGCTACGATGCGCGTGTGTTACCCAGAATCCCCCTGGTGGAGCGTGTATTTGCAAGAATGCTCCACTCTGAAAACAAAGTTAACAGCGCAGTGGATGTCGTTTCCTTGGCTGTTTGTACTGTAACGTTTTTCTATGTTAAACAATGAACGGAATAATACGCGGCTAACAAACTCCGCTGGCTCTTTAGCATCCGGCTCTTATTACAGGTTATAACGACTGGCGAGTAAAAAGAATCAGATATTTAATTTACTAGATAGTTTACTAGGCCAAACTGCATTTTAATGTTAGATGTTTCTTTAAATACTAACTATGAGCTATTAAGGTATCTAAGTATCCGCTGGTAGTTTAGTAAATTTGTCTGCTTTCTTACTAGCTTTCACATGTTCTACATTGTTCATGTACTATTTAGTTATTCTTATAAGTAACTAGCTTCCCAACTAGTTAGCATGATTGTTATATAATTTAATAGTAAGTATTAAACTACCATAGAGTACTTGGAGATCATAAAACAACAAACTAACTTAAAGCATGAAACTACCAAACTACTAAAGTACAGGTATAAATTTATAAAGGAACATAAACAGTAAGATAACAAAATTCTATACTAAACTATGAGACAGGGGAGGATACTGTACCTTAATAAAGCACTTAACTACCATGGAGTTTTTTGATATCTTTAAAAAAGTGCAAGTTACATACCTTAATAAAGTACTAAACTACATGGAAGTAGTTAGACACGTTAAGAAAGTACTAGTTACAAACCTTAATAAAGCACTAAACTATGTGAAAGTAGTTAGATACCTTAAAAAAGGTGCTAGTTACATCACTTAGTAAAGCACTAAACTACATGAAAGTAGTTAGATTCCTTTAAAAAGTAGTGGTTGTATACCTTAATAAACTAACTACCATAATGAAGGACAAAAGTATTACAGAAATAAACTACTCATAAAGTAGTGAACTACACCAAACCGAATATGAATCTAGCATTCTTTTTTTTTCAGCATACTAAACTACTCGATGGTTGTTTGATGCTTCATTAAGTTCTGTACATATGTGGTAGTAGTTTGCTACTTTATTTGGTTATCTAACTAGCTAGCAAGTGTGCTACACACAGTAGCTTAATGTTTGCCTAGTTTTGGGTATAAGTTACTGTGTGACGTAACGTAGCATGAAATTACCATTTTAAAAAGTCCTATTAACTAGCTAAGTAACAAAATAATAAATGGAAATACTAAAGCACTAAACTACAAGTAGTCAGACACCCCAGTAATGCCATACGGGGTTAGATACCGTAACAAAACTAATTGGTACGTTTTAAAATAAAAGTTACAAGTTACCGGTTTGCCAACTGACTAGCATGTTAGTTAGTAGTTAAACTAGTTTACTAGGGCAAACCCAATTACGTATTATATTTTAGAATTATTATAATGCTTCTTGTTGCGGATTACCTAATTTGAGTAATGGAGTATTAGCGCAGTATTAACTCCTAGTACTAGGAGTATTCCCTCAGTTTCAGTGAAGGGGAAGTTGACTAGAGTGTGTTGAAAGCAGTACCGAGGAAGTCGCTCTGTCCACTCGGGCCTCCTCTCTTCTCATTGGCTAAGAAATTAAAAAGCAGGCGGGATCTGGTACCCAGGTGGGCGTGTCTCCACCGTCTCGATCAGCGTCGGGCTCTTGTCTATGGTGGTCTGGTGGATTGCGTCGTTCGAGGGATACGGCTGTTTGGGGGCGTCGGCGGAGGTGAAGAGCGTCATATCGGTTCCGAGCAGGAACTTCTGCACCGCCAACAGCGTCAGCGCCACCTAGCCAGATTCATCACGTTAGTCAGGTTAATAGGTTAGTGTTTTTAGTAAAACTGTAACAAAATTCAGGTAATGATCATTTATGTGCAGCGCTTGGAGATTAAAAGCTTCTGGAATTCTTTAAAACGCTAAGTTATTCAGCATGCAAGTTCGAATTTTAGTCAAAAAGCTAAGCGGGAAAATTATTGATGAATAATTCAATTAAATTTTATTTGTAAAGCGCTTTTAACAACGGACAATGTAAAGAAATAAAAATGATTATTTCTGATTTTTCTTATAGATCATTCACAGAGACTTATTCTGTATTTGTACATAATCCATAATCCATTGTTTGAATGTTTTTGTAGCCCTTAAAGCTCAGAACATTTTAGCCAATATTTGTTTTGCTGTATTGTTTTTTTTTTTAATAAACATTTACAGAGCTCAGGATTGTGCAGTATAGTGACGTATCCTTTATTCCAGCACTAAATAGGCAACATGGTAAACTGAATTTTGTTTCATTTTAACGGACTATACAAACATGACTGAGCGAAAGAAATGTGAAAATATGTCGCACAGGCAAAGAAATAGCACAGATACACATGATCACGTGTTTTTATGGATGTTTTGTGACTATATGAATTATTTATTTATTTATTATCTTGCTATAGTTATTTAGGTCATTAGTTAGTTAGCTACGTAGCTAGCCAGCATAAGTGTCTAGCTGTATTCTCCTGCGAAGCGACTAAATGCTACACGCTGCTTTATGGACCAAATTTGATATCAAATTTCATTTTAAATTTCATATCGATGTGTTAAATTGTGAGAAAGTTTTGAAATACATTAACTGTATTTTTTAAGTGTGTGAGGTGCAAACTGGATGCTGTAGCAAGTAGTAATTAAACTGCATTAAAAAGTTAGTTCAGCGTTAAGCGTAGGCTAGTCTAGACTAGCGCGAGTGTTGGGGGAGGTTTGGACAGCAGCCTCTGGTTATCCTCCAAAAAGGCAATGTTTTTAAACCTGTGCATGTTTTGCAGACACAGAAAGCCCTGAAATGCAAATTTAACAGTCAGATAGGATCAGGTGTGTATGTGCATGTGCATACAGTGTGTGTGTGTGTGTGTGTGTGTGTGTGTGCGTTCTTACCCAGGTGAGAATGGAGAAGAAGGAGAATGCGATGGCGGCTCGTGCCGCGTCTGAAGCCTGCTCCAGCGGGAGTTCTTTAGGCGAGGTCCGACTCCACTGATTGGCCAGGAAGCAAAACCCAACAAACCAGAGAAACGCCCAAAGTCCTGCAAAAAGACAAGAAACTTTCTCTGTATGATGCGATCTCACCGAACACAAGGTCCGACACACAGCTCCACGCGCAGGTCCGTGTTCAGTTCGCTGTTACCGTGTAACCTGTTCGTGGGTGTACTGTACCTGAGAAGCCAATCTCCAGCAGCACGGCTCTCTTCCTGTCCTTCACACTGCTGATCTGAGGGAAGTACAGGTCCAGGGCCAGGAAGCACAGGCTAGCTAGGAACGCCAGCACGCCGATGATGATGCCGTAATTGCAGGCGTCTTCGTTTTTGTTAAACACGCAGTGCAGCCGCTCGCTGCCCATGTTCACGTAGCCTTCGTTCACTATCGAGCCGAACACCACCATGGAGAAAATCTGCGACAGACAGAAAGCGACATCACGTGTGTCCGCGAAGACGTGAGACACGTCCGAACGTCTACTACGGCACAGCTTTTTATCAAGGAACAGAAATGAAACTCGCTGTCTTGGAAAGTTTTTGGAAAAGTTACGATTTTCCTCTGAAACTGGAGACTCCTTCCCACAAAGCTACAGCTCAGTTCCAGCTGCTGATTGGTCGGCAAACATTACACTTAATAATGTAGAAGGACTTTCTCTGAAATATTAGTTACTTTTCCTAAGAGTTTTATTACTTTAATAAAGAAACTTGAACACAACATCTGTCTTTTCCTGTCTCACCTCCATCTTTTTTTGCCTGTCTTTCTCTCTCTCTCATTCATTCCTCATGTATGTGCACATATCTGTTTCTCTGTCTCTATCTGTCTCCCTCTGTCTCTCTCTATTTCTCTATCTCTTAATTCCATCCCTTTTTTTCTGTCTCTTATTTCCTTTCTCCTCTCTGTCTCTCCTTCACCACGTCTCCCACTCTCTCTCTCTCTCTCTCTTTCTGTGACACATGCATGCTGTATTATTTTCTCATTTACACCCGAGTGTCAGAATGTGGAGAAATTCACACGCGAGTGTAACGTGTCCCAAGTGCACATTCTTCACGTTCGCGTCGTTTTCGTTTCTCCTCGTGTGAACGCAGAGGAAGAAAACCAGGCTGCAGCCGATTACCGTTGAGTGTGTGTGTGAGCTATTTTGAGACACGGCTCTACGTACGCTGACGCACGGGTTGCGTGCACCCTCATATTGTGGGGTTGCCATAGTAACAGGTCTTATTGGGCAAAACGACAGAACGTTCCTAATATTCATCACCTGAAGATTTAGTGCACTCCTGACACTCACACCTCATTTCTTCATGTTTTGCTTCCAAGGGGGAAGATGTTCTTGTATTTTTTCTGTCTTTTCTGTCTCTCATGTTCACTCCAGTCCCTGAGCAGTTTCAGAGGAATGTTTTTTGTTTGTTAAGCCACACAGTGATGATCTGGCGGTGATTAATTTGCTGCTGATGCTGAATGCTGAGTGGTTGGAACAGACGAGAGGGGAAACGAGGTCGCTGTTACATGAGCAAGCAGTTTTTAAATTAAATCTCTAGGCTCTTTGCAGTAAAACATGTGTTCCTATTTCTTCAAGTTTAATCGACATCATTAAATTTAACTTAATATGAAGAACTGATGGGGGGGGTCAAGACTTTTGCACAGTACTGTATATATTTATTTTCTTAAGAAGATAGATTAAATGTCTAGTGTAAGATTGGACATCTTGAATCAATTTATGGGAAATGGGATGAGACACTAATGTTAACGATCAGATCAACACACACACACACACACACACACACACACACACGGTTCCATTGTGGTATGAAGGATTAGAGGAAGTAATAAAAGCTCACATCACTGTATACATCTCTCTCTCTATCTCTCTCTCTCTCTCTCTCTATGTCAGTGCTAACGGCGCTCAAAAACACATTACAACATCACGAGCCACGAGCTCTCTCCAGCCTGAGATTAAGTTTTACTCACATGAGAGAAGAAGGATCACAGCAATCACTGTACAGCACAAAGCCGGGAAATATTATTATTCTCTCTGTATACAAGGTGATGAGGGGCCTGGAGCCTGTCCCAGGGGACCCGGGGCACGAGGCAGGACAGGATGCCAACACATCACAGGACACACTCATACACACTCGTACACACTCGTACACACTCATACACACTCAATATGGGACATTTGGGAACGCCAGTTAGCCTAATCTGCATGTCTTTGGACTGTGGGAGGAAACCGGAGTACACGGAGGAAACCCATCAAGCACGGGGGGAACATCACACACACACACACACACGAGGCGGAGACAGATTGAAGGCGACGGTGCTAACCGCTACACCACCTCGTCATCATTATTGTTACCAGCAGTTTTACTGGCAGTATTAGTACTGATCCGACTACACTGTAAATAATAATAATAATAATAATAATAATAATATATACAGTGTACATACACAATTACATTACAACAATTATTATTAAGTACTGTTATTACCATTAATATTATTGGATTTATTTTCAGTTTTACTTGAAGTATATTGAATGTTTTTATGAGTAGTAAAAAATATTTTTTTTTATCATAAAAATGTAATAATAAATCAATATGGCAGCACAATTATTATTATTATTATTATTATTATTATTATTATTATTAACCGTAACCTCTCAGTGGAAACATTCGATCACAGTTCATTTCTATGATTGTATTTATTATATCAGCAGCTTATTATATTCCTCACACTCTTTAAAATGGAGCTCTGCGTTTCCACGGTAACATCCATGACGTCATCACCACCATAACAGCATCCTACATGTAATCTCACACACTTCACTCATTAAGAACAGAGCTGTTTACTATTACTATTATTATTATTATTATTATTATTATTATTATGAGTGTTTATATTAGTGTCGGTGTTATTCGGCCGGATGATGATGATGATGATGATGAAGATCTCAGACACGCAGTCAGGATGAGACATGGGGGTAAATAAAGAAAGAACCGGATATCCGGTGTGTTACCCAGGCCAGGAGCCGTAAGATGGTCTGCGGTCTCTTGGCGAAGCTGATGGGGTCGAATTCTGCCCCGGTTCTGCCCGCTCCATACGAGCCGGTCCCGTTCATCTTCATCATCGTCATCCTCCTCCTCCTGCCTCCGCACGCGCGCGCTCAGGGTGTCTGCTCTGCCCCGTGCGCGTGCACGACAGAACGCGCGCGACCTGCCGGGGGGAAGGGGGGGGGGTGTGTGTGCGCGTGTGTGTGTGTGTGTGTGTGTGGCTTCAAAGAACTGCGACGTCATATTAGTGTTATTATTATTATTATTATTATTATTATTATTTATTTATTTATTTAATTTAAGAAAAGTGATGGCGTTTTAATTTTAAATGAATACAGTGTAAGAATATACATGTATATGTAATTATAAATAAGTATTTAAATGTTTATTATAAATGTATATTTGTTATTATAGTAATATGATAATTATATTTTATTATATTTTATAATAATAATAATAATAATAAATACACTGGTATGAAAACATAACATTTTAATGTGTACAGAAATTCTCAATAAATTATGTAAGTATTACTATAAAATTACTACAATTATTATAAATATACTATTAAATTACAAAAAAAATCCCTCAATGTATGAAACTTCTTTTAAATAAATTAAACTCATTTTCAGAATAAAACACATTAAAAAGTAAAATAGCATAAATAATTTTTTTTTTTTTAAAAACAATAAAAAGCATTATGTTAAGTTCAATTTTTTTGTTTTAGATTTTATTATTATTACTACTACTACTACTTAAAATAACTGCATATTAAACTCAAACTATAATCAAAAGCCAAATTGGTTTTCTGTTATATTCAGCAGATCATTTCATAATTAACGTAAAACTAAAAGTCCCTTACTGTATGAGCCTTAATGAGAAGAATGGAGAAGAATAAATATTCTATAATACATTTTTATAATTGCTAAGATTTTATTAATTGATGTAAATTTAATAATAGTAATCCCTTCATTCTTGTATTTTAAAATGACAGAAAGTATTCGAAGAACAGAATTTTATACTTATGTGAATTATATGGAATAGATTTTTTTTTTTTTCGTTTCAATTTCTGGTGCTTTTTTGAGTGTTTTGATTTTTTTTTTTTCTCCTGATTTTCTCCCCTAATTTTTAGTCGTGTCCAATTCCTCCCACTAGTCACTAAGCTCACTGCTTCGCAGACGTCCTTGATTGGCTTGTAGAGCCGTGATTAATGTGGGAGCATGAAGTACCTCTCATCCCTCCCCTGTGAGAGAGCTCGGCCAATCAGCTCTCTCTAGGCCTCCGGCTGCGAGAGGTTACAGCATCACCCGGGGATCGAACTCGCGATGTCCGGATGATAGGGCGAGCGCTTTACCACTCGGAGGCCTGATATTTATTTATTTTTAATCTTTTGTTATGTGTCATTTACTGCTCATTTTGTCCTCCTTACTGTATATAATAAAAACATTGCCTAAATAAGTAAACAGTGAATGTAATTTACAGCTGTGAAAACATCTGCACATACAGTAGCACATGATTGTCATTATGAATCTATTGTTATTATTATTATTATTATTATTGTTGTTGTTGTTGTTGTTTTTGTTTTTATTATTATTATTATTTGTAAATCAAACAAATACATTAGATTCAAGATTAGATATTCAAGATTTTAGGTTTTTTTTTTCACAGCAGGTGGCGTCATGGGTCAATTTACAATCCACTAGTCACTCAAGCAGTAAAGCTTCTCTTAAGGTGAGTGGGTTAAAGATATTCAGGTGCAGGAAGAGCGATAAGTGTTTGGTAGAAATATTCCTCAGCCAAAGGTTTTGTTGGATGAATTTCTGATGAATCCCGGATTCTAAGAGGTTCTTTGCTGCTGTGTTATTTCACCATCATTAACACGATCATGCCACATTTAATGACTTAAACACTTTCAGAGTGTGCAGTTATAGGAACATAATCAGTGATGGAGCAGATTTATTGTTATGGCATTAACAAAAAATATAGCATCTTTAATAACAACCCAATCTCACTCAGTCACTCACTCATCTTCTATACCGCATTATCCTGTATTCAGGGTCGCGGGGACCTGCAGCCTATCCCAGGAGGCTTAGGGCACGAGGCGGGGTACACCCTGGACAGGGTGCCAATCCATCGCAGGGCGCACACACACACTCATACACCCATTCACACTCTATGTGAAATTAACTCTGGCCACTGGACCCATTATTACCCTTATCAGAGGTCAAAAGGTTATTTTCCATGATTACCTGTGACATGGCACCTGCTTCCCACACTGCGTTACGCATACTAATCGACTCGGGGTTGACTTACACGCAGGAGACGTCCGATGAGAATCCGGCAACCGGATATCCGCACCCTTACAGGTAGAAATGACTAAGGTCTTACGCCTTACACACACTCACGACAAAATACAGAACAAGCGATGGCGTTACGTATATTCCACTGCAGTTGTCAACTTTTTACAATAAAAAAAAACCAAATCTCAAAGAGCAGCTATTACAGTTTCTATAGCAATGTCTCATATATCTAACCCTACTAATAGACATGTAAGACAGACATATGATGGTCAGTTTGGTGAAGGGAAGGTTTTTGTTATGTTTATAAAAGGAGTCTCCAATTTCAGTGCTTCGTAACAGAAAGCTGTCTTTATAATGTAAGTTTAAGCTTTAGAGGTGCAACATGGTACACATAAGCTCGCCTTTAAACAAATCACAAAGCTCAGCCTTACTCTCAGACCCACTAGAGAAGAAACTGGAGCAGGTCTGAATGCAGTTCCTGGTCTAAAGTAGCTCTTATTGATAGGACATCAAGCCTTGGTTTCTATAGTTACATCCTTACAACACTATTTTCAATTACCTCTGATACTTTCATGGTAAGGTTCCTGATGTAAAGAATATTTATCTTTAATATATTAATATTTATTTAATTAACCAGGGGGCGCTCAATGATAGATAAAAGTAAAAGAAATATAAGATTAGGCATGGTTATGTAACCTTCCATTAGCATCAGAAATAAATTGTTCCAATATTACATCAGAACACCTTTTCAGGTGATTTACTACAGCAGATTTACTTCTGTGCAGAGTTATGTAATAATTAATCAATATTAGACATGAACGCTCTGCTAAAAATGGAATAATTTTCAAGTTTGTATTCAGAACTTACAGTATAAACTCCATCTTGAATTTTCCTTCATAGTTTGTTTGTGTTTATATTCAACCATCATGTTTTGTTATGAGCGCTCAGCAATACATTTAAAGTAGTCGAGTTTTGAGATTGATCTGAATCCATCTGTCCCTATCTTTCTCTGCCTCTCACGCTTTCTCTGTCTCTCTGCATCTACATTATTCATGCTGGAATGAGACCTGAGCTAAAGTTACATCAAGGCAAGGAGACCTGACAAATTAATGCTCCTTCTACAGTCCCACAAACATGGAACAAACACCAACACAGATCCTCTGACACAGTTACTTCACCCCTCACTCATGATCGGTCTAGCCATGCCGAGCCAAACCAATACGGTCAGATCCAGGAACTAGAGTAGTCATGACCTGTTTATGCGCTTTACAACTGAGGCTTTGTCTTTCAAGTGATAGGTAGAAGAAAAGAGAGTCTGGATGAGTGTGGAATACAGGGTTATTTCGCTTTACCCATGGAACTTACAAGAGAAACCATGAGGACAGACGTTTATCCAGTTACAATCCAGACAGTCCACATCACACCTCCTTAAAGACTGTAAGTGCATCCTAAGGTAAGCAAAGTTGCTTAGAAAAAAGAGATTTTTTTTTACTTTAAAATGTAATTGCCCTTTTTCAGAACTGGTCTCATTTGCCGCTGCCAGATTTACAAAAGTTTCAGTGATGATACTTTTCTACGTGCCTGCATGCCGTGTGTCTGTTAATAAATTCCCATCATCTGCAGGTTACCATGCGCATTCAAGGCGCAGTTGATTGACATTTTTGCCATACCCTCCAAAACTAAATAAATGTCATAGCTAACAATGCTAAAAACGACACAAAATAACCTTGCTACTATGCCGTCTGCTAAATCTTCCTAAATCGTTTGATCGGTCTCAATTTTTGGATTTGTTTTGGACTTCCCTTCTTCAGTTGATTAATATAAAATGTTTGTGCCTATTAAATTTTGTTGTAACTCATGAATTATATAAGTTCAGTGAGTTTAACTGAAAAATTATATGAAATCACTTGATTTTCATAGACGCTTTGTTATTATATATAGTAAAATTTTGTATGATATATTTATAATTTGGTCATAATTCTAAAATGAAGTTTTAATTTATTTCTTTGTTTGTGAAGCTGCAAAATTGGAAAAGAACAAAATGCCAGCCAAAAAGGGTGACTCAAAGTCAGCGGCGAAAAAAGGAGGAAAAGCTGAGCCTGAAAAAAGCAAAGGCAAAGAGGAAGAAAAAAAGGGGAAAGATGACAAAAAGGGGGCTAAAGATGACAAGAAGGGAGGAAAGGATGATAAGAAAAAAGGAAAAGAAGAACCCAAAGGTAAAGGAAAAGATGACGGGAAGAAAGGAAAGGATAAAGGAAAGGGGGCAAAAGTAGTCAGTGAGTCAGAAGAGGGTTCAGATGCAGAGCCGATTGAGGATGAGGAAGATTTAAGTGATGAAGATAGGGAGGAAGAATCAGAAGAAGATGGACGCAAGCATGGAAAGGGTGGCGCTAAAGGCAAAGCAGCAAAGGGAAAGTCCAAATCAAAGCACGTTGCATCGGATGAGGAAGATGAAGAAGACCAAGAGGATGAGGAAGATGAGGAAAATGAGGAAAGTGAAGAAGATAGGAAAGGAAAAAAGAAATCAAAAGATGCCCATAAATCTAAGTCCAAACCTGAGGTAGAAGGAACAAAGAAAAAGCCGAAGAAGAAGGAAGAGGTTCCACCTGAGCCAGCACCAGAACCTACAAAGAAACTATTTGGGTTCCCCGGAATTGGGAAGAGCTCAAAGAGGCGACTAAAAAATACATCTAGGCTGTTTCTAGGACTTGGCAAGCAAAAGAGTTTTGTGGTTAAAAAAAAGAGAAGGAAGTCTGTTTTGAGGAATGCCCCAAGGTTTCTGATGCGCTTCAAAGCCAGTAAGAAAAGGAAAAAAGAAAAGGAGCAGAATGAGCAGTCTGGACGCAAGCCATCCTACATGTTACTTAGAATTGGTGGCAACAAACCGGCAGAGAAGAAGACAGGGTTTTTTAAAGGACTTTTCGGAAAAAAGAATGCAGGAGATGGGTCATTTTTTAAACTCCATAGTCGGATTTTGGGTAAAGTTGCTGGAGCAACAAACTGGCTAACTAAGAAGTTCCTCTCAACAAAATTAAAACAGAAACAATATAATAGAAATCATGGCCGCTGGGGACAGTCAAGCACTAAACGATTTCCTGGGGGAAGCCGACAAACAAGTATGCGAGGACCTCACGGCCGTCACAACTACGCATACGAACATGATTTTGATGAATATGACTATAATAACCACAGCAGAATGAGATCTGGTGCATTTAACAGACAGTCATTCCAGAGAAACCCAGACTGGTATGAAGATCCTGTAGACTACTACGAGCCCCAGGCATATGATCAAGACTATTATGATATTGAGGATGAGTACTACAACCCACATATGGAAATACAGAATGGAGGAGAATATTATGATGATGGTTTGGACTACTATAACACATATTCTGCACAACCTCAAATGGGCTACTACCCAGAGGAAATGGAGTACTATGGCCAACAGCACCTTATGGATCCACGTTACACTGATAATATGGAATATTATGATGAGAACGAGTATCTTATAGATGAAGGTTATGATCCTTATGGAGATGAAATTGAGTTTTATGACCAGGGTCAGTTTGATTACTTTGAAGACCCTCAGGAATTCTATGACAATCTATACGGTGAAGTTGGAGCAACTGATCCGTACATGAATTCATATGGAGCTTATGAAGACCCATACCTCCAGGACTACCAGTTCAGTTACAGTGAATCAGGCGTCTCCCCGTATCTTGAATCTTCCTACAACATGTACCAGCCATATGGTTATACCATGCATGATGTCATGGAGGGTGATGAGTTTAATGATATAGATGCAATGAATCTTCAAGGAGAGATGTTCAGAGTTCCAAGGCCTCAGGTAAATCTTTTTGGTAAAGAAAGGATAGCAGTTAATCTTCCTCCATTGCCACAACAATATGATCCTGTAAATGTACCATTCATTTCTGGTCCCCTCATGGATGGTGGGTTTCCTGTGCCTGTACAAACACAAGAGCTGCTGCACCCAGGGATACCCCAGGTTCCCACACCAACTGCAATGTTAATTAAGCAAGCTAATAGTCCTCAGGGGTTTGTGAGCCCTAACATTCAGACTCCACATATGACACCCATGGCCCAAGGTGGTACGTTCCCTCCATCACCTACACCAAGCAGGAGGTCCATGGGAATGATGGCTTCCCCTGTACAAAGACCCATGTCCCCAATGTTAGCAAGAGAAAGATTTACAGAGCCATTAATGGATGTGGGACCTCCCCAAGTTCCCATGCAGAGACAAAGCTTTCACGCTTCTCCTCAGCCCTCCATACGGAGAAGACAGAGTCCCACTCCACAGCCCTCCATACGGGGATTTGGGGCTAGGGATCTGCCTCCATCTCCAATAAGAGGAATGTCATCTCCACATGTTCAACGTCCACCTTCCCCATTTGGACAAAGGAAAGTCAGCCCACCTGCTTCTCCAGCAGCCTTTCGTCGTTTCCAGCCTCAGGCCTCATTCATCGAAGCCAGGTCTTCCCCGATTCCTATGGCCCGGCAAATGCCTAGTCGAATGCCTTCATTTCGCACAAGCCATCCAGCTCCTGCTCATGGTTCCATCCACAAGCAAAGCCCACCCCTTTCTCCCCGTGCCTCCATAAGGAGACCGAGTCCAGTTCCTTCCCCATCAATAACTCATCGTCCATTTGGTGCAAGAAAGCTTCACAGTTCCGCATTACCTCCTAGGCAAATAAGCCCTCCAGCCTCTCCACAAATGGGAAGGCGTCCTATGGGTAGTGTTCAGCAGTTGGACTTCAATAGGCCACGTTCCCCATTTGCAGCTCAAAGATCATCACCTACACCTTCACGGAGAAGTTTTGCAGTTGGTTCAGAAACTTCTCAACCACCACTGCCTGCTGGACAAAGTTCACCATCACCCAACTTTTCTCGTAGGTCAACCCGTCTTATGAGGAACCCACCCCCATTTGGAACACCTGCTGGTCAAATGCGTGGAATGGGACGTCCAAATATTCCCATGGGAACAGTAAAACCGTCTGTGGGTCAAATGGGTCGTTTGGGCACATCAACCAAAAAAATACCTCCATCTCGAGCATCCATACGTAGCAACAGATCGGTCATGGCACAGGATATCAGAGCTTCACCAAAGCTTCCAGGTCAGCATCCTGGAATGGGGATTCCCCCAGGACGAGCAGGTCCCACACGGAATACACAAAGACCTGTTGGTCTTGGCCGTCCTCTGATGGCCAGGCAGTCTCTGAGGCGAGGACCCCCTTCACCACAGCCTTCTGTAAAGCACATTGGTCCTAAATCACCCCAACCTTCCATTAGGCACATGACCAGACCAACCTCCCCTCACCCCTCTATCAGACATGCTTCACCATTACCAATGCGTACTCCTTCCCCTCATACATCACCCATACCTATTATCTCAAGTCCCTTTCAAAATGTTCAGATGTCTGAAGCATATCCTTATCCTACTGCAGTAGAACCAGTCCCTGTGGAATTTGATCAAATGATAAATGTGCCTCAGGCACCCATGGTTGCTAGTGCTTTACAAAATCAAAGTATTTACAATGCCTCTTTTAACTCACCCTTCCAACAACCTATGCAACCTTATGTCCCTGAGGTCACTGGTATAGAACAATTTCCTGAGCAACCATTTTCATCCCACATATCACATACATTACACAATCCAAATTTGCTTAGCACTACTTACACTCCAGTGCCTCAAGTAGCTCCAGTGCCACAAACCGTTCTACACCATTACCCTGAGACACTAGCATCACCTGTTATATCAAATGCTTTACAAAATACTCAAGTCCGTGAAGCATCATTTGTCTCACCACTGCAAAGGCCAGGCTCTCCATATGCTCCTGAAATGGCACAGCTTCCTGGCTCACCATCATTACAGCCATCAATGTCACCATATGCTGCTGAAGCAGAAGTTCTTGGACAGGGTATAGGTCTGTCTGCATCTCCAACACTGTCTAGTGCAATTCAAAATCCTTACCTTCATAATGCCTCTTACAAAACAGTTCTACCAATGCCATCTTCCCCTTACTCTCCAGTTGTGTCACAGTATGACTACATAGAAGGGCCAGGCTCTGGCCCCCTCCTTACTAATGCTCTTCAAAACCCCAATGTTCGAAATGCTTCTTATCGAACACATTTACAAAGGAGAGGATCCAGATATGGCCAAAGTCCAAGCAGATCAGCAGTTCTCTCAAATGCTATGCAAAACCAACAAATCCGGAATGCTTCTTACCAAACACAACTGTCTCAATCAAGGAAAACCAATTCTTATGTTCCCATGGGTGGTTATACCCAGAGCCCTATTTTGTCAAATGCACTGCATAATCCTCAAGTCCGTGGTGCCAGCTTCAATCTGCCAGATGGTACACTGGTACATGGCAGGCAAATGGTGGCTCCAGCTACCTCTCCAATGCTCACTAATGCTTTACAAAATCAACAAGTTCGGGGTGCTTCCTACAGGCTTTCCGATGGGACCATAATAAATATGGAGCCCCAGCTACAACAACCCTTTTCACCAAACATCTCTAATGCCTTAAATAATGCAAACATAAGATATGCTTCTTATAGACTTCCAGATGGTACTATAATCACCACAGACCCGCTTCAACAACAGCATCAACAAGCCGCTTCTCCAAATCTATCCAGTGCTTTGCGAAATCCAAACATTAAAAATGCTTCCTACAGACTTCCAGACAATTCAATTATTGGAGATTACCACCAAAGGCCAGTTTCTCCCAATCTGTCCCGTGCACTTAGAAACAATAACATTCGAAATGCATCCTATAGGCTGCCAGATGGAACGGTTATTTTTACAGAGCAGCAAGTGCAACCAACTTCTCCAGCTCTGTCAAGTGCACTTCAGAACAGGATTATTCGAAATGCATCTTATAGATTAAGTGATGGCACAATTCTTTTTCCTGAGTCAAAGCCTACCTCCCCAAATTTAACACGTGCACTTCAGAACACACAGATGCGGAATGCTAGATACAGATTACCAGATGGGTCTATTATAACCACACAGCTTACCACCCCTTCCCCTAATCTAGCAAGTGCTTTGCAGAATCCAAACATGCGTCATGCTAGCTATAGGCTACCTGATGGCAGTATAATCAGTGCTAATCCAGTACACCCGCCAAGCCTAGCAAATGCCCTTAAAAATGCGGATATCAAAAAGGCCTCCTTTAGGCTTCCAGATGAATCAATATTTTTAAATAACAAACCTATCAGTCCAAACCTAGCAGAGGCCTTGAAAAACCCAAATCTTCGCAAAGCCACATACCGACTACCAGATGATTCTATTTTATATGCGGATCCTCATAGTTATGCCACTAATCCCAAACTTTCACAAGCTCTTTTAAACCAAAACCTTCGTAATGCCCGTTACCGATTACCTAATAAATCCATTCTCATGCATGGTTTTGCAGTTGCATCGTCACCTCAACTGCAAGACGTTCTAAAAAACACTGCCCTAAAAAATTCCTCCTATCAACTGCCGTCAGCCCTATCTACTGTTACGGCATCTGGATTGATTATTGGACCGGACGGTAGATATGCAATTGTGTCCCCGCAAAGAAAAGGTGCTGAAGAGCATTGGGCTATGAATGCAAGGGAGGGACAAAGTGCAGAGGATGTGTGGGCTGCAGAGAAGGTTTTACCTCATGGGACTGTACAAAATCTTACCAAGTGGTCTATGTACCGTGACGAAAATATGATTGACCACCTTCCTCTGCCATCATTTGTTGCTGGGCCCAGGGAAGGTGAGGTTCAGTGGGTACCAGATCGGGAAGGGGAGCCCACAGGCCACTGGTATGATAAGGTAACTCAGTTTACTTTTATTTTAGTGACTGAGACGTCAATCTCCTAACTGTATAAAGACATTTTATAAAATGAAATCATGAAATGAAATGTAGTTTTATCAAGCATTCTTTATCTTAAGATATAATAAACATTTCAGAAATCAGACACTACATATTCTGCTTTCGGGGTAGGATTTAGCTCGTGTCAGATATATTTATAGATAATGTACTCAAATTTAATTCACCAAACCTGGTATAGTTTTACCTGTTGGTAATGATGGAAAGGTCACTGCTGAAAGTCTGTGTGGCTTTGAGGTTGCACAAAAGGCCTAGCCAAGCTTAACTATCTCTAGCAGGGTTTAGCTCTTTGAATACACGGGATATCAGATGAGATTTACACGACTGATTATATCCTTGCTCAGGTTACTTCCTTGACAGCTGGTATCTCTGCTTTGACTTGACTCACTGACCTAATTTGTTAAAGAGAACTTTAAAAGTCTGAATGAGTTGGGGTTACAATTAATGATTGTAATCAGATTATTTTAGCACAAGGAAAATAATGGAAATGGTGACATGTTTTGCTACTAGAAGTATAAGAATCTCAGTTATATGACTAATTCCTGTTTTGTAAACAGATGTACTCTATAAGAAGTCTGCCTACCATGAGTTACAGGGAGAAAAGAGAAGCTGATGGACTTGAGGACATGACACAGTTAGAGTAAGAAAATCAGAATAAGTACTGTATATGTACAAATGCACAAAGAAATACTCACAAAGCATTTATTTAATTAAATGACATTACAATGTATGATCAACGATATCTTCTTCGTAGGGAATTAACAGAAGCAGCAGTTTTAATGAACTTGAACAGTCGCTTTGACCGGGAGCTCATATATGTGAGTCCACATACTGTTTCAAATAAATAATGAGAACACTGATGGAAGGAGTCTCCAGTGTCAGTGCTTCGTATTAGTCAGAAAGTTTTCAGACATCTAATCAAATACTTTTATAGAATAAAACTGTGTTGTGGGCTTGTTTCCCACTCTCTTTATTTTTTCCTAGACTTATATCGGCTGTATTCTGCTATCAGTGAATCCGTACATGTTATTGAACATCTATGGAACAGACAAGGTCATGCAATATAATGGTCATGGCTTAGGAGAAAACCCACCGTGAGTGTAAAACTGAATCACACAGCTTTATCTACACAAAACTGTCACACAACTACACTGCTGTCTAAACACTATACTTAACTGTACTATCATTTCCTAATTTAAATTTCCTAATTTTAGCACTAAAACATGCATTATACACTGACAAGAAATTTCATGATTAGTAGGAATTTGTGCTGTTAACTTATGTGTGGGGAAAAATTGATAAGTTCTAGCTTTTAAAAAAAAACCCTGGATGATGTAGAATGAACATATACATATTTTTAATAATCATGATCATTTGACTATGCTGCATTTGCAATCATTGGCTGCAATCATTGGCTTTGGGGAATAATGTTGAGCAATAATTGGTCATTAGAAACCGTAATGGACATTTAATGGTCATGGAAACTATGATGATGAGTGTTTGGTTGTGGGGAACAATAATGATCATTGATTGGTCATTAGGACAAAAATGATCATTGATTAGTTATTGGGAACAGTGGTGAGCAGCGATTGGTCATTAAAACAGACCCTATGGTGATTATTGATTTGTCTCTAGGAAGAATAAGCATCATAGATTGATCATTGGAAACATTGATGAGCAGTGATTGTTCCTTAGGAACAATAATGATCATTAATTGGTTATTTGGAACTGTTGTGAGAGAGCACATCTCATATTTCTTCAACCTGCTGTTTTGTTCCCATCTGAATGAACTGATGGACACATCTTGTAATGTGAGAATAAGAGTGTTGGTGTGTTGTTTAAAGATAGAGTGACCTCAGAGACAGAAATGATACCTGCTGTATTTCAGGTTAGTTACATTTGACTGTCCCTAATAATTTAACAGAACAAGGACAGTACTGATGTGGTTCAGATGAAAAAAAATTAAATAGGATTTAGGACCTGATTGACTTTTTGGTCTGTTTGTGTTCGCACCAGGCATCTCTTTGCAATTTCGAACCTTGCCTACACGACAATGATGGACGCCAAGCAGAACCAGTGCATTATCATCAGGTTAGCTATATATTTTGTATCAAGTATTTCAGTGCCATCTTCTCATTATATCCTAAATAAAGTGAAATTTCCACACTTGAATATAGACCAATGTCTTGAATTTAAGTTGGCAACTGCCATGAAAACTTAACTTTCTTTGCTACATTCAGCCAGGCTGCACAATAGCATGTGTGTAAAGTTTGAAACTTTTTGCAGTGTTACTGTGTTGATGTTTCAGTGGGGAGAGTGGATCGGGAAAAACGGAAGCCACCAAACTGGTCCTGAGATACCTCACTGCCATACACCACGAGCGGAACGTAACACAACAGGTACTCCTCAAACTGTGCTATTTTAAATTAATCATATAATCTTTAAGAGAGAGGAAAAAGAGTAGCTGATGAAGGAACACCTGATTATAGTCACTTCTTATAGCTGTATAACTGCATTGTGTATTAGCATAAAGTGTTTATAGAGCGGTTCTGAACGGATGTTCATGTTATAATCGTCCTTCTTTGTTTTTATTCTTCACTCTCTCGTGCTCACAGATTGAGGTGAGATAAAAGATTTTTTTTTTTATTCTGTATTTTCGCTTGTAAATAAAATCAGTGCTAACTGGAATTCTCCAACACCAGATCCTGGAGGCAACTCCTCTGCTGGAATCTTTCGGGAATGCCAAAACGGTGCGGAACGACAACTCCAGTCGCTTTGGGAAGTTTGTCGAGATATTTCTGGAGGAGTGAGTCACTGCTTGGATGTTCACTTCATGAGCTCGAGATGATATACAATATATATCATATACATATCATATATAATACACAAAGTATATACACTGCCATGAAAAAGTATTTGCCCCTTTCTGAAAATGAGTCAGCTCATCAAACTAAATAAGTAACCCGATTACCAGAGTAAATACAAAAATGCAGTTTTTCAATTTTTCATTTATTAAGGGAAAAAAAAGCTCTCCAAACCTACCTGGCCCTATGTGAAAAATGTATTGCCCCCTTAACAATTTCCCTCTGGGATTAATAAAGTTCTTTGAGTCTTGAATCTTGAAACTTGAACCTGATAACTGATTGTACCACTTTTGGCGGCAACAACTACAATCAAGCGTTTGCGGTAACTGGCTGTGAGTTTCACATTGCTGTGGAGGAATTTTAGTTTACTCTTCTTCTCAGAATTGTTTTAATTCAGCCACATTGGAAGGTTTAATCTGGTTAAGATCTTGCCACAGCATCACAATCGGATTTAAGTCCAAATATTGACTAGAGTACTCCCAAACCTCCATTTATTTATTTATGTTTAAACCATTCAGTGATGGACTTGTTGGTGTGTTTGGGATCATTGTCCTGCTGCATAACCGAAGTGCACTTCAAATCAAATTCAAATGTTATTTGTCACATACACAGTCATACACAGTCATACACAGTACGATATGCAGTGAAATGCTTACCGATGGCTGGACATTCTCCTGATAGAGCTCAGAATTCATGGTTCCATCAATTATGGCAAGTTGTCCAGGTCCTGAAGCTGCAAAGCCCCATACCCTCACACTACCACCACCATGTACTGTATGACTGTTGATACGATGTTTTTTCTTCTTTTTTTTTTTTTTATGAAACACTGTGTTACTTTTACACCAGATGTAACAGGTCTCACTCCTTCTTTTGTCTCATCAGTCCACAGAATATTTGCCTGAAGATTTTGTGGATAATCAAGATATTTCGAAATATAAATAATTTTGAAATTATTTTTGGCCAGCAGTGACTTTTTCCTTGGACTCTTCCATGGATGCCGTTTTTGCCCCCAGTCTCTTTTTTATTGTTGAATCATGAACACTGACCTTAACTGAGGCAGGTGAGACCTGTAGGTCTAGATGTTGTTTTTTTTTTAGCTCCTGGATGAGTCGTCGTTTTGCTCTTGGAGTAATTTTAGTAGTAATTTTTGTCTACTCCTGGGAAGATTTAATAAGGTTCCAAGTTTTCTCCACGTGTGTAATGTCCCTCACCGTGGTTCACTGGAGTCCCAAAGCCATAGAAATGTGTCTGTAACCCTTTCCAGACATGTTAATTACTTTGTTTTTCATCTGTTCTTGAATTTCTTTCTGTTGATTTTTAAGATCTTTTAGTGTGCTTCACAAGTTCTATGAAGTGATTTCTTGATTCAACAGGTCTGGCAGTAACCAGGTCTGGGTGTGGCAAGTAAAATTCAACTCAGCTTTCCAAAAATTTCTTTTTCTCATAGGGTCAGGTAGGTTTGGACAGCTTCTTTCTATTAACAAATAAAATCATCATGTAAAAACTGCATTTTCTATTTACTCGTGTTATCTTTGTATAATATTAAAATTTGTTTCATGATCGTAATCATTTAAGTGTGACATATACAGTATGCAAAAAAGAAAAAAATCAGGAAAGGGCAAATTCTTTTTCATGGCACTGTATGTGTGTAGGTGTAAATAGCAAAAATGTTTATTTCTTGCATCTTACAGAGGTGTAATAAGCGGTGCCATAACTTCACAGTATCTACTGGAGAAGTCCAGGATTGTTTTTCAGGTGTGAGACAGGCATCACTTTTATTTCTTTTAAATGCATTTAAAGGTATCATAAAGACCAAGAAGCTTATGGGGTGCTGTGTGTGTGTGTGTGTGTGTGTGTGTGTGTGTAGGCAAAAAATGAGAGGAATTACCACATCTTTTACGAGATGTTGGCCGGACTGCCTGTTCACCAGAAACATGTGTTTTACCTGCAGGAAGCCGAAACCTATTACTACCTGAACCAAGTAAATCAATTACACACACTGTACAGTCACATGCGCGCGCATACATACACACACACACACACACACACACACACACTTCTAATAGAATTTTTCGGGTGAGGGTCTCTTTGCTGTTTCTGAAATGGTGAATGGATTTTATTTAATAAGGAGCTTTATTTGTTTTCACATCTAAAAAATAAGAGTTTTTGTCAGACTAAATCTATTTGACTGCAGCAGCAGGGGGATGTATTATGAGGGCTGGACACCTGACTCGAAGATGGTGCTCGTTTATCCCACTGAAAGGTTCTCGTTTGATGCAGATGCCATTTTTCTGCTTCCACATTATGCGGTATTTGCATTGTTCCCATAATCCCCTCACAGACCAAAAACGCACCTGCCGCACTACTGCGGTGATGTCATAAAATAGACAATGGAGAGAGTAATTAATGGAACAGTTTGGTGTTGATGATGTCCTGTCCACACTTTATAAACGTCGAGGTCTATGGGGAAAAAGGGTTTTTGGGTCATGTGGATTTTTTGTTGCAGTACCACAAGTGGCCACTATGCTAAATTGGCTGAAGAGCTGAAAGACGGTGCCATATCCAGATCTCGTAAAAAACTTTAATGGACAGCATGGTGGCTCATTGTTTAGTGGTGGCTCAGTGTTTAGTGGTGGCTCGTGGTTAGTGGTGGCTCAGTGTTTAGTGGTGGCTCGTGGTTAGTGGTGGCTCGTGGTTAGTGGTGGCTCAGTGTTTAGTGGTGGCTCGGTGGTTAGTGGTGGATCAGTGTTTAGTGGTGGCTCGGTGGTTAGTGCCTCAGTGGTTTGAATCTCAACCCCAGGCTGTGTGGTGTTTGTATGTTCTTCCTCAGGGGGACATTTTGGGTTTCCTTGGGATATTCCAGTTCAAAGACATGCACTATCGGCTGATTGACTTTTTTTTACGTTGCCCCTATTTTGTGATTGAGGCTCCTCCTTGTCCCTTATTTTCCCTGAGATAGCCTCCAGGATCCCTGCAACCCTGCACATGAGAACCGTAATAGATACTTGATAGCTTTATGCATGCAGTTTTTTTCCAAATGGCAGTCAGCAGGCAGCATTTTATGGTTATAGTTTGATTTTAATGCACTATTTAAAATATTTATAATAATTATAAGAATAAATGAGCATTCCGGTTATGAATATATCTATATTTGAATATATAAGAATATATTCTTATATGAATATCTAGCACAGTCTAACAAATCAACGTATCAGGGTGGTGACTGCTCGATCGTGGGGAAGGACGACGGCGAGGACTTCAGAAGGTTACAGAGTGCCATGGACATTCTCCACTTCAGCCCTGAGGACCAGAGCAGTGTCTTCAGAGTGCTCGCGTCCATCCTCCACCTGGGGAACGTCTTCTTCCACAAACTCGAGGTATTACACACCTACACACCTTTGCCTAGCCTCATAAAGTGCATCTGCTTTTATCTGCAGCTTATTCCTAATATTTAGACCGAGGTGCAAGAAATGGCCGGTATTGTGAGCGCTCAGGAGATCCGTGTGGTGGCTGAACTACTTCAGATTTCTCCAGAAGGTCTTCAGAAAGCCATCACCTACAAAATGATGGTAAGAACATTTAAATTCTCATTCTAATACATCTAAGTACAAAGCTGTGTGTAATTGATGTTCATTATGGAGACACACATGAATCATAAAAAGATCTCCACTAATTAATGAATGAATATGACAACGGGTGAGTGAAAGAGAAACAGGAAGATGTAAACTGGTATACCATCTTGAGATCTGAGCTCGCTGCCAAACAGGCTCCGGAGGATACGCTTAATTACTGCAGGGTTCGTGTTACGGAAACCCTGTAACTGGATCAAGGGTTCGCTCATTGACTTCAACAGGGCTAAGTCTCAGGAGACTGTCAGGAAACAACATGACGTCATGGCCTGACATCTGAGGATGAAGTCAGCCCTCCTTAAAGTCTTATTACATGTTCATGAGAAACTTCTCAGACGTTTGTGATGGGTGGAACGTTTCACTAACGAACGCAGAGGAGTCTTGGGGCACCAGTGAAAGATACCAACAAAGCAACTTGAACGAAAAAGTTCTCTTAGAAATCTTAGGGATACGTACTGTATACGAGCTGAACGTGTAGAGCAAATAAAGAAAGATTAGCTCTTAACAATGGTGTTGGGTAATTCCTAAAATAATGCAGCTCAGCCAATAAAACGCATCAGCTACCACAGATACATTGTTTTGTGTTTTTGTGTAGAAAAACATATCTAAAAATCATCTGATAATAGCAGGTTTTAATATTAATACAGTTAATTTTAATTTTAATATTGGACAGGACATCATCAACACCAAACTGTTCCATTAATTACTCTCTCCATACTAAGTAACCATTGTTTCAGTTCATTAAGGTTTTTGAGGGTTTGCATGTGCACAGCTCTCTTAACAGCATTTCAGTTGGGTTGAGCTCTTGACTTTTGACTAGGTCGTTCCAAAACCTTGATTCTTTTATTATTCAGCCATTCTGTTAATAGTGTGCTTCAGATCATTGTCCTGTCGCATGACCCAATTTCGACCAAGTTAGCTGTCGGACAGATGGCCTCTAGAATACTCTGGTATACAGGGGAGTTCATGGTCGGCTCAATGACTGCAATGAGCCCAGGTCCTGTGGCTGCAAAAACAAGCCCAAATCATCACCCCTTCATCACCATGCTTGACAGTTGAAAGGAGGCGTTTCTGCTGAAATGCTCTTTCCGCCAAACATGGCACTCTGCATCAACTTCAACGCCAAACAACTCCACTTTGGTCTCATCTGTCGATAGGACGTTGTTCCAGAAGCCTTGTGGTTTGTTCAGATGCAGTTTTGTGAACCTCAGTCGCGCTTCCATGTTCTTTTTAGACAGAAGACTCTTCCTCCTGAAAACCCTTCTAAACAAACCATATTGTTCAGTCTTCTTCTAATTGTTCTGTCCCAGACTTTAACATTTATAATGCTCAGTAAGACCTGTCGGCACGGTGGTGTAGTGGTTAGCACTGTCGCCTTGCACCTCCAGGGTGCAGGTTCAATTCCCAGCCAGACTTGATTCCCGTCTCTGTGTGCATGGAGTTTGCATGTTCTCCCCGTGCTTGGTGGGTTTCCTCCAGGTACTCCAGTTTCCTCCCACAGTCCAAAGATATGCAGGTTAGGCTAACTGGTATTCCCAAATTGCCTTTAGTGTGTGTGCCCTGCAATGAATTGGCACCCTGTCCAGGGTGTACCCTGCCTTGTGCCCTTAGTCTCCTGGGAAAGGCTCCAGGTCCCTGCGACCCTGAATACAGGATAAAGTGGTAGAAGTAGAAGATGAGTGAGTAAGTAAGGTCTGAGATGTTGCGCTTGTTTTTTGTACTTCTCTGAGCATTGCACGGTCTGACTTTGGCGTGAATGTGCTGAAACCTCAACTCCTGGCAACTGTCTTGAATTCTTGAAACTCGAAATTGCCTTCTCTGTCTTGATTATGTCTTTCTTTCTTGCCACTGTGTTAACACACACCTGAATGCTCCAGACCAGCAAACTGCCCGAACTTCTGCTTTTATAGAGGTCTGTTCACCTGCTCATAATCAACTAACCAATTGCCCTTAGTACTTAGTATTGCTCAAATGTTTTTTTTTTCCTTTATGGCTTCATTTTTATTAAATAAATTATGGCTCAGTGAAAAAATACGTATAAGTTGATGTTTGAATATGTTGTATTTGCCTAATACTGAGATGCACTACAATCAGATGACTTTTATGATGTTTTTACACAAAAACACATAGAATTAAAAGAGGGGGCATTACCTTTTACACATGACTGTACACAAACTCATAAGCATGTGTATAAAAAGCTAATTTTAATTTTTTTTAAAACACCACACTTTTTTCACTTAAAAGAACAGTTTAAGTTTTTTTCAAATCTGTCTTAAGTCAAAATTGAGGTGTACTGTATATACGTACATTACCACAAGACGTGGTTGTTATAACTTTTCCTCCTCTGCACACTGACCGTAAAGTTTGCCGTATGGGTAACTGGAAGTAGCGGTATGGTTAGTTTCCGGGAGAAAGAAAAAAGGGCACAATTTGTACAAAATGTAGTGTAACTTTGAAAGATCCCACCTCGGTTTGGCTCAGTGGGACTCCAGAGGCTTCATATGAGTCTCAGCCGAACTTGGAATGTGTTTTTGAAATGAGCCATGGTTGTGGAATTTGACCCAGATTACTATTGCACTTGCGCTCCGGTTGACAAACTTCACACTCTGTACTTAATGTACTTGGTCTCACGATAATGTACTCACAAAGCACCTCAATTTTAATTGAAGACAGACTTAACCTATACCTTTAAATCCTCATACAACTGTTTATAAAGAAATTATAAGTACAGCTACAAGCTTCTTATTCTAAAAAGTTATTAGCGTTAGCAGTAAATCTTGGTTTGTGTCCAGCTAATCACACAAATGTCAGTATGAGATCATCTCAAGTCAAAAGTAACCCAATCCATGCTTTTAACTGATTAGCTCGGTTTAGTGTTAGCTTTGTTAATTGCTACGATCACGCGCGACATGCAGTCCAGCGAATTCATGCCTTAAAGCTGGGTTACAGTAGGGTGTGTTTTGTGGTTAGCGGTAATCCTACACAACCACACTTTCTCCTCAGGTCTCGCGATGTTCTCTGATCCCTGTATTACCCCCTGTGTGTATGTTTATGTGTGTGTCATGCTGAGCATCTTGCTCTTTTAATAAATAAAGCCGTTATCCTCAGGCCGCGGGTTTGAGTTTACACCTCTATCAGGCCGAAATCAACTATCATCTAACACTGTATCAGTTCCACCTGCCGTGTGTGTGTGTGTGTGTGTGTGTGTGTGTGTCGCTCTTGATTCTTTAGACTCTTGTTCTAATTCCTAATTATACCTCGCTATCAATTACAGCTGAAGAATTATACTCATTTACATTCTTTTTTATTGTCACAGGAAGCTATGAAGGAGAAGATATACACTCCTCTGACTGTAGAGAGCGCTGTGGATGCCAGGTACACTCAAAAACACACACAACACTCACACATACTCACATACAGCTAATTATAGGCACAGGCTGTCAAATTCTAAATTCCGATTGGTCAGGTTGATTAATTTTCTATCATTTATATCATTTTAAAAACATGATTTAAATAAAATATTGATTAATTAATATTAATTAGGACATTATAATTCTAATAGGCAATCCTTTCTATAGTAACGGCTAATTAAGCCACTTATAAGTCCTTCTTACTTGAGATTAGAGGTATATTTTTTATTTGTTTGTTTTATAGAGATGCCGTCGCCAAGATCCTTTACTCGCTGCTCTTCCACTGGCTAACGGAACGAATCAACGGTCGCGTTTACCCCAGAAACGAAGCTCTCTCCATATCTATATTAGACATTTATGGATTCGAGGTATGTGATTACACGCATCACGCAAACTCATTGCTTCATACGGAAATATGTCATGAACTAACAGTTTCCCGTGTCTGTGGTTTCAGGAGTTAACGTTTAACAGTTTCGAGCAGCTCTGCATCAATTACGCTAACGAGGCCCTTCAGTACTTTTTTACAAAAATCATTCTGAAGCAAGAACAGGTAAGGATAAAACAACACGCGCATGAATTTACTGTTCACTAGAACAAGGTAACATAAAAAATGGCCAAGGTGCCCTCTTCGACCCGGACCAGGTCAAAGGTCTAAGGTCAGGGAGCAAGTGTGTATGTTTTATTTAAAGAAACCCAAGAATGATTGGAATTGAGGTTGTGTTAAGTTTAAAATATACTAAAGGTAGAGTGATTGTTGGTGCGTCCGCTGCACCTTGATACACTTTCCGTCCTGAGAGAGAGAGAGAGAGCGACAAACACACACACGCATTTATTATCACCATGTTTGAGCATTTTCGTGCCCTGTGTCCCATCTGTCCTGTACATCAACAGAACAAAGGTCATTAACATGTGAGTCACATGGAGACCCGGAGACAGACAGACGATAGGAAACACATTAGCATAGTTACAAAGGTGCTCCAGTGAGCCGTGTGCATGAATATTCATCCAGACACGGGCTAGAGGCAGTGTGACCATATAAGGGACGAGGAAGCGCAACAAGCGCGATGTTATATGAACATAGATGCACGAGAAAGTTCACACAATATCAGAAAACCTTGCAGGTTGTCAAGCAAGTTAAACATTAATTTAAAATTAAGAATGAAAAAATAATCATTAATTAAAAATTAAATAATGACCTGCTCTGTGATTAATTAATTAATCTAAATTAATTAAATTCCTGCAGTGAAAGTAAAATGTAATTGCTAACTGAAGTCCAATGATCCACAGTTGGCACAATATGACCAGCTTGAGCTACTGTATATTATTTTGCTCTGTTTTTGTGCCTGCCGGATTTTGGACACAGTCGCACTACTTGATGGCGGTTTGTTAGTCGTGTCAGAAGTACAATGGCGAAAAAGTGCAAAACAAAATAACAAAACCGAAAACAAAACAACAAATTCAAAAACAATACAACAAAGCTGAAAACAAAATAACAAAA
>JAOVVA010000028.1:499547-511652 GCA_028565275.1 Leiocassis micropogon | reverse complement strand
AACTGTTACAACACACACAATACACAACATAATAACACAATATGTTTCATTTACAAGTTTAAACCCATGAAACAATTTAACTAAACTCCAAACATGGCTGGAATTTCAGGAGAAACTACTGGAGCCCTCACACTCAGATTAAACACAGTGTCAGTGCTGATCAGAGTTTAGAGTTTACTAAAACCATTCATTACAATAACTGTTGATTTAAATATTATCCAATAACTTTATTGGTTTTAGAACTACCTGTAAAACTTCTATGATTTTTCTTTACCTCATGCTACACCCACCTTATATTTTAATATATTTGCCTAAAAGTCTTGGAGATAATCAAAATATTTTTGGCGAGTGTGAGAGGAGCCTTTGTATTCTTTTTGGTCAACAGTGGCTTTCACATTAGAACTCTCCCATGGAAGCCATTTTGCCCCCAGTCTCTTTCTTACTGTTGAATCACGAACTCAGACCTTAACTGAGGACAGTGAGTCCTGCAGATCTTTACATGTTGTCCTGCATCTTTTATGAGCTCCTGGATGAGTCGTCATTGTGATCTTGGAGCAGAGCCGGACTGGGGCACAATTTCAGGCCAGGAACAACCCAGGCCAAATAACTTTAGAATCCACAGACAGACTTATTTTTTCTCTCTATACAGCTCTCGGAAAAAATAATATTAAAAATATAATTTTAAAAAATCAGTTTCTTATGTTTTTTTTTTTATCCAGGTGCATGTGTTGGTGAGATAAAGAGTTTTTTTTATTTTTTGTAAACTGTTGACAATATTTATTCTAAATTCAAAATATAACTATTGTTATTTAGAGTGTATATTTAAAGGTAATGACATTACAACACAAGAAAACAACTCAAGATCATGCAGTATTTGCAGACCTTTAATAGCTCAAATAAAACAATGCAAATCAATAAATTGTGTTAATACTTTGGCTAAATAACATTAGGAAATCAGTATTTGGTGGAATAATAACCCCGGTTTGCAAATACAACTTTCATGTGTTTTGTCTCTCCAACAGCTTTTCACATATATATATATATATAGAGAGAGAGAGAGAGAGAGAGACTGTATATATACACATATTTATTGTTCAGAATCGAAATAAATATTTATTCATCCTTAAATTTCTTAGATACCCAAATTAGCTAAACACATTTATCCCATATGTTGTAATAAATCATTTTTTCTTATGTTCTATTTTCCTTCTCCCTGTCTCAGTCCCTGGCTGATTCTGATGTGTGATCACTTCACCAGCACCATCTGGTGCTATGCTGACTGTTTTCACCTTCATTTGAAGTTTATAGGAAAAAAAAGTTTTAAACCTCACAAATAAGCAGACATAATCTTCTAAAAGGTAAACATTAGAACAATAATGACTAAATTATGACTAAATACTTTTAGAAAAATCAGACTTTATGACTGATTTTTGTCCTCGTCTGTACTAAAGGTCCTGTCTCGCTGCTCCCTTCCTACCTTTTCATTTCTGCTCCACACGGCCGCTTTCTCTCCATCATCATTTAAAAACTGCATTTTGTATTTACTCGGGTGATCCTTTATATCTTAAAATTAGTTTAATGATCTCAATAATTTAAGTGTGAAAAAAATGTAAAATAATTAATACAACAATTAAAATACTTTTTCAAAGCATATTTTTTTATGTTTATAAACACAGTTGTCCATAAACATAAAATCATTTAAAATTTTATTCTACCACGGAACTGTTAAATTCTGCCTTCTGATTGGTTCAAAGTTAATCAGTTTTCTGTAAATACCAGCTTTGATAACAGTGTCTACAACATTTAGATAATACTGAATAATAGAGCATTTTAATTCTCTCAGTAGTATATTTTAAACAAATAGAAAAATAATAATAATAATAATAATAATAATAATAATACACCAGTATATAATATCCAGCCACTGAGATCAGTGACAGTCATATAACACAGACAATGAGCCGATGTGGCGACCCTGAGAAGAGAAGCGTTTGTTACAGTATGTGTGATTACGAGGTGAAACCACCTTTAACATTTGCTTAGTTAAATCCAGGTGGTATATCCAGTATAACCAGTGTATATTCACCCTGTCATATACATACACACTCTACTGTTTAGATTCCAGGAAGTTTAATGTACTGATAAATGATCTTCATTTTCTGTATTTACAAGGAAACTCAAACATTGTCTTTAAATATTTGCTGGGGTGACCAGTACGATATGCAGGAAGTGCCTAAACGAAACATAAAGAATTTATTTCCTGGTAGTGAATGACTACATGTTAAACTTGTTATTCTGCACCAAGCAGAACGATAACATCGATACTTGAGTATCAGTGGTGGGATTAAAGCAGCTACAGCATAGTTTCTCTGCATCTTATCAGAATGTAAGTGGACAAAGACATGGTGTCCAGGGTGTGTTGTGTCCACAATCATGTGATTAGACCGGATTAGATCAGTTGACCAACATGAACATCATCCAAATTAATTCGAATTTGTCTCGATCACTGCCGTTCTCAGCTGTATAGGTTTAACACAACAGAGTTATGCAGTTTGAGAAGAGGCTCTTCATGGCGCAGTGGTAGAAACATTGGCTGGTTGGCTAGTTGGGGAGGTATTTGTTTAAACTTGGTAAAATAATTACCTCTACTGAGCCTTCTTCACTGTGCAGGAGTTGTTAACCGTCCATATGAGATCTTTTGTGATGTTGACCCTAAAGAACTGCCCACTCTTTCCATGACCTCACCACAGATGTAGAGAGGGAGATGGTTGTGTTTAAGGCTTCTCCTGAAAACTACAGCAGTGTCCTTTGCATTAGTGGTTTTGAAAACCACTCAGACAGATGTCTCACCTCCTTCCTGTAGTCTTTCGCTTCATCATCTGTAATCAGGCCAACAGTGGTGGTGTGTAAAAGATCTGAACAACGGTATGTGTAGTGTGAATTGGATTTCAGTGACGAGTGAATGAGGAGCCACAAAATGTACCTCAACGATGACCCTGTGATTAGAACAAGTGAGTGACTTATTAGATCAGATCCCCTACTCATTTGTTGATTGTTTCAAATCTCCATAATCTGTTAGCAGAGTGACTATTCGAATCAAAGCTTAGCCCGTTTGTCCAAACACTTATCGCATTAAATGCTGAACTAAAGTCAACATACAACACACTTAGTCCTTTGTTTTGCTGGTCCAGATGTGTGAAGTGCAATTTACAGAGTGTCTTCTGACAAGCTGCTATATATATATATGCAAAATTTGGTCCTGATCTGAAGAAATTATCATTTTGATGTGTGATAATTTTAGTCACTTAAAGCACCTCATCACAATAGGTGTAAGAATAACTGATACATTAAGGCTTGCTTTTGATGAATCCTTGAATCCTGCACGAGCCCCCCAATTTCTGTATGACCCAATTTGTGCACACCATGCTGCTGCCACTGTACAGCTTTGTGGTCAACATGTTGTCTGGCTTTGGGGACACCATTCTGGAACCACCGCCTGGTTTCAGTTACACTGTGCTGGCACTACCACCTGATTTTTAGGTTGTAATGCCAACACTAAGCGTTTCCCAAAGGCCCAAAAAGCAGTGCCTCTTGTCCAGACCCGTTGTCTGTCCCAAAATCCATCTCTGTGCCAAACTCTGGCCCAGTGCTCATGCCAGGTTCCAGCTCAGACCCAGTTCCCTGATTCCTCTATCAGATCTAATGTTAATCTTCATAGAGTCTTTATTTCATTAAAACACTCTTCACTAACTAAGTGAAAAACAAGACCTACTATTGCACCAAGTGGCCAAGGGTTAGGGTTAGGGGAACTGCACCTAGAGGGCAAATAGGGCAAAATCACTCTTTCCCACATTCTCTTGATAAACACAGCAGCTGACAGGATAACAAATAACAACAGGTTTAATTTCACCTAACAGATTTCCACAAACAAATGCAAAATGTAAGTGCAAGAAGCGTGTCTGATGTACAGAACCTGTTCCAGTGTAAGAAATATTGGAAAGATTTATGGCTGTCCACGAACATAAAATCATTTAACATTAATTATCCTACGTCAGCGCTGTTAAATACTGCATTCTGATTGGTCAGAGGTTAATTCGTTTTCTTTAGCACCAGTTCTGACAGCAGTGCCGGAGGGAATATGTTTTATTCCTCATCCTCTTTATATTGTAAAACTACTAATCAACATTAAGATGATACAGAATGAAAGGGTATAACATGTTTTAATCATTTTAATGCACTCAGCTGTAATTACCTTTAATATAATTAAAATAAGAATTACCTGATCAGATTGAATATCAACCTAATACACTACTGAGGTAGTTAAGTAGGTACAACATTATTGTCATTGCATAGTACAGATACTCAATAACCGAATGCAGATTTGTATTTACCAGAAGTGCAAATAGTAGTGTATATACACAACAGTGCAAATATTGGCATTACAGGATGCAAAAAAGTGAAAGTTAAATAATTAGAGTTTTTAAAATAAATAGTGTGTCATATGGCTATGCAATGAGTATGTGCCGTTAATTACGGAATAGATAGTGATATACAGCAGAAAAGGCGGATATACACAGGTAATGTGCATACTCATTTTTCAGGAAAAAATCCCAAGAAAAAACTTTTGGCACTTGGAAACTTACTAAAGCTACGTTCACATCACCAGCCTAACGTGACTCAATTCCGATTATTTACACTAATGTCACACAGATCTGATTTTTATATCTGTCTGAACAAACTAATCTGAGTCACTACTGTATGTGGTCCTAGATCTGTTACATATCCGACATGTGGTCATGTGACCTGAATGAGAACTGTCAGATTGGAATTCCTGTGACTTTGTGACTCTGCGCATGTATAATCAGTCAGTGAACCGTCATAACAAGCAAATCCGATCTGACCCAAAAAAATTAGAATTGAGCAACATGGCTTGTAATGTCAACTAAGTGCTAAGTGCTAAGATTATTTATGTTATATTTATGTTTCTGTTATATCTACTTACAAATCACCACTTATTGGCAATCACATGTACAGGTCACACTTATTGCTGGGTGATCATGGTCACCACTAGGGGGCAGAGTTATATTTACATACAGTGCCTCGCAAAAGTATTCATATCCTTGGACTTTCCACTCTTGTCATGTTACAAACACAAACATAAATGTATGTTATTACATGTGATTTTATGTGACAGACCAACACAAAGTGGAACATAATTGTGAAGTGGAAGAAAAAATATGAATGGTTTTAAAAATTCTTTAAAAAATAAAAATCTGAAAAGTGCGGCGTGCATTTGTACTTTGTAGAACCACATTTTTGGGTTATGGCTTTCTTTAAACAATGGCTTTCTTCTTACCACTCTTCCATAAAGGCCAGATCTGTGGAGTGCAGGACTAACAGTTGTCTTGTGGACAGATTCTCCCACCTAAGCTGTGGACTTCTGCAGCTCCTTCACATTTCCCATGGGCCTCTTGGCTGCTTCTCTGATTAATGCTCTCATCGCCCAGGCCTGTCGGTTTAGGTGGACGTCCATTTCTTGGTAGGTTTGCAGTCGTGCCGTACCCTTTCCATTTTCGGATGATGGATTGAACAGCGCTCCGTGTTAAAGCTTGGGATATTTTTTTCATAATCTAACTCTGCTTTAAACGTCTCCACATCTTTATCCCTGACCTGTCTGGGGTGTTCCTTGGGCTTCATGATGCTGTTTGTTCACTAATGTTCTCTAACGAACCTCTGAGGGCTTCACAGAACTTTTAATTTTAATGAGATTTTAATTAAGTTTATCTCACATGGACTGAGTTGTGGTAATCTGTAAACCTATTATTTCTAATAATACCCAAAACCAAAAATGTCCACAAGGGTAGTAGCCGTGACAGTGCTTGGACACCGTAGACTGCAGCTTTACGTGATATTGTTTTCCTTTATTTCATCTGAGGTTCACACACCACCACAATAAAAACAACAACACAATAAAGAATGTACCAACAGCAACTTTATTTCAAGTGTGACATGATTTTGGCACTGTTGTGGTTCTTTCTAACGTCCATAATAAAGTTATCATGATCTCAGTCTTGCATGAAGTCGATGTTTAGAGACTCCGCTGATCTCTGTTTGCGTTTGTATAAACAGTAACGTGTGAAATGTTAGCATCCACCATCACAAGGCAACGTCACTCATCTGTCTCTATCACAGTACAGTAGGATGTTCTGCCACGCGGGTCTTAAAGAGTGTGATCTCGTCCAGATGGCAGAGTGGCATTTCCTTGATCAGGTTCCCGAGGTCCTCATGGAGAAGCGGGTACACCACCACGCTGAGGGCCGGACGGGATGCAGACAGACTAGAGGAAGAAAACGACAGAAGTGTTTAACACCGAGTCTGGTTGTTGAGATTTATCACACAAGGTTATTCAAGCACATGTAATAAAGGGGGACTTTATGGCAGAGAAAAACCAAACAATATCAAGACTCAAAGCCGAGACGGGACAGAATTGGGCGAAATGCATCAAAGCATGCGTTCAAGGAAATGTTAACAAATGATTAAACACCATCAATGTTTATCTTTGATGTTAAAATATTGACATGACTAACACCGACCGGCTGAGCAGTGCACTCTGCAGTGTTTTACAGGACACGAGGGTGCCTCCGGTAAACATGTGGAACATCATGACGTCCTCACAGTGCTGCATGAAACCGTCAGCGGCCACGTGCTGGAACGTTCCGTGGCGCGAGACGAGACAGAGGCGCTGCAGGAGGCGACAGTGCTCCAGCGCTTCAAAGAAGGACGAGTTGGCGCTGAAGTACGGCTGCTCCAACCTGTCGAGACACACACATCATCGATTATTGACTCTAAATTTCAAAATTAAACAAAAATAACTGTGTGTGTGCATGTTTGTGTTCACCTGAACTGCCTGAGCTGTTTGCAGTGTTTGAGCGCCTCCTGCAGAGCCGCTGTGTAATTCACAGTCTTTAAGGACCCAAGGTTAGCCAGAGATAACGCCTGAAGGTCTTTGCACCCCAGGGCGAGCTGGACGAGCCCGGTACCTTTCAGGACCCCCGGCAGGTGAGCCAGTGTAAGCCTGCGCAAAAATCGAAGCTTTCCCAACGCTGCCAGCTGGGCGTCTCCTACCTGGAAGGACCAGGGACAGGCGGCGGGATCCTTTCGCATGGCTGGCTCGTATCTGGGCATGGCTGACAAGAAACCCGCCCCGATCAGTTCCAGCTCCACCAGATAGGTGCAACCGTTTATCAGCGGGCGCAGAAAGGACTCTGCTTCACCTTCCTCTTCTTCCTTTAGACCATCCGTGCTGTTAAGAGTAGGCTGGTAGGCTGGAACACCGACGCGGCGAGTCTTCTTCAGCCCGAGCAGTAGCGACTCAGAGGACAGCTTTGTCGCTAAATCGGGTTTGTTGGCTGGTACCGGTGGCCCATGTGACAGCGCACACGCAGGCAGTGCAAGTGAACGGAGATGATTAAAATGCCCGAGAGCGCCACAGAGATGCCCGTCCAGCTTATCCGGAGTACTGTGGTGGTAGTGTGTGGAGGACAGATTGAAGTGGGTAAGATTGGGGCACAACTCGGCAAGAGTCCTGACGCCCTCGGCGTCCACTTCCTCCTCGGATTTACCGCGCAGATTGAGGCTGCGCAGGGGTGAAAGTTCGCACCCGGCCCCCAGCAGCACACACAGTGGTTCAAATCCCCCAGTCCCACACCGTGACAGGTTCAAGTACAAAGGACAACCTTTTACTAAAACCTGCCTCAAGGCGGCGCTGTCTAACCATGTGTGAGGAAGCTGAAAAGCACTGAGTGCCCTCCCAGCTGACAAAATGCCCTCATTTAGTAAATAAGAGAAACCAGGAAAGTGCGGTGCAGAACCGGGGATGGCGACAACCAACCCAGTGAGGCTCTTGGGTACACACATTCTAAAAGCGGCCAAGTAGAGACTGAGCAACTCGCGGTTGACCTCGCCAGGTGCCAAGTGTGCGGAGAACCATTGCAGGTTGTGGTAGCGTGGCATACTGCTCTGCCCCACTATCAGTTGGAGGCGCGCCGTGCGCTCGTGCCAAGCCTCGGCCACTTCCAAATACAGACTGAGGCTCTGTAACGCACTGCAGCATGGCACTACACCATACGAGGGCGTCAGGAGGGTCTGTTTCAGCTCGCTGAGCTGCGCCAGTGTCGCTCTGCCATCAGTGCCCAGCTCCTGCAGGTCAAATCCTGTCCCGATGTCGAGCGCTAGCGAGCGCAGCAGCCGCAGCGAGCCCAGAAGACGCGAGAGACGCGCAGGAGTCACACGCCAGCCTGATACATCTAACCGGACGAGTCCATTGCAGCGCGTTACAACGTCCAGCGTATTACAGGCCAACCAATAGCAGCCGCTTGCATCCAGAGTTTGGACGTCACGACAAAGCTCCTTCAGCACTCGCTTCACAGCTTCATCAGACGCCTGCGGGACGAAGCACAAAACAATAAAACAACGTTAACAGTGAACGGTGAAAAAACTTCACAAATGAAGGTCTATCCTGGTTTCAGTGCTCACTCTGTACTCCTTATGGAGCTGTACGTGAGAAATCAGGCTCTTGTCCTGACACAGGCTCTGAAGTTTGCGACAGACGCGGCTCACGCTGAGCACCAGGTCGTGACTGGGGATGTAGCTCAGGATGTGCAGCAGGATCTCGTCGGAGAAGTCGGAGATGGTGACGAAGGATTGAGAGATTCTCTCCGGAGAGCAATGAGCCTGAAGAGCAGAAGGACAAGCGAGGGCTGAGAGATGTGATCATGATTAAGGTAAATACATTAACATCACTTTAATCACAATGCCCATCTGTCGCTTTAGTCTTACACAAACATCCGTCATGTCTTCTGATGAAATTCTGCCTCGGACGAATGGCGCTGAGCAGCTGCGCTCCTGAACAATGTCAACATTAAGCAACATTGTGTGACTACATTACTAACTGTAATATAGTCACACATTAACCTCAGATGACATGATCAGATTTAGTGCTGTCTGGCTGATGTCGTGTACCGTAATCGTGCACGGAGAGCAGGTTGAAATATTGGATCTTTTTCTTTATATTTTTATCATTTTCTACCAGACTGACTTTCCTGCATGTTGTGTTGACGATAGATAGATAGATAGATAGATAGATAGATAGATAGATAGATAGATAGACAGATAGATAAATAGATACTTTATTGTAGCAAGGGTAGTAATATAATAGACAATAAACATGTAGTTTCAATTTACAGATTTACAGAAAAGAAAGAAAAACCTGTAAGATGACCACACGACAACAGAATTTAGTTAAAGATAAGAAGAGTATAATTGGCCAAAACTTGGTATTAGTGCTCTCACCTCTGTGAAAAAATGAGTTTGATATGACACTATTGTTCATTATACTTAATGCTTGTTATCCCCCGATCCATGCTTTGATTTTTGTAAATATTCATACACATTTATATTTTTATCAAATCAAAAGAAACATTTGCTAAATACAATTTCATGCCCTTTTATGTTTTGGTCTATGTAACATTTTTTTTATTTTAATATTTAATTCAAATCTTTTTTGTGATCTTAATTATCTTTCAGATGCAACTTTGCCAATTTAGACTTCATAAGAAATGCTAAATTCTTAAGATATTGCTAAATGAATTTGACATGGTTACGGACACTACAGATTTTTTGCTTTTTACGCTTTTACCAAAAACCATCTCTCATGGAATTTTAACGGTATGTGTTAACAATAATTATTGGGCATATTACAAAAAACGCAATTTTAACTGAATAAACTATAGCTTTTTATGTTTTATTTGGAGAATTTAATCAAAACCACTGTTGTTAGCAATTTGGACAGGAAAAAAATCCTTACTTGTGCCCGAAATTCTTTCATTTAAGCAACAATTGTTATGTTTCTAGAAGCTTACACAACTCAGTATTAATAGTCATAAAGAAATATGAATAATTGGCATTTTAAATGATAATTGTTTGAAGTGAGATGAATAATGAAAAACTGAGATTTTGGGGCCACGAATAAGACGACTGACGTTAGAAACTCTAATGTTGAGGGAAGCGAGCTCGGTCACCTCCATGATGACGGATAGAGACAGGCGTGTTCCTTTGGCCACACACATGTTCTGTATTATAGGTATAACATAACAAATGAAATGACATCAGCACCGATATATAACATACATTTTTTAAAAGTGTATATAAACATATAGATAGAATAAAATTAATATGCAGTTATCAGTGAATGAATGCTGGTGGCATTAGACTGTTGAGGTGCACTGAGTTACAGCCCCTGCAGGTGACAGCCAGGCAAAAATGAGTGCAAAACTGAGCTCAGTGCAGATTAGAGAATATAATGAGTAAATAATAAATAAGTAAACAAATGAATAAACAAACCTGACTGCGAGCGTCATGAAGAGCAACATGTAAAACTATAACTGAGGATGATTAGTGTTATACAGTTTATCTGTCACTCATTTACACCAAAACACAGAATATTTCAGTCAAAGCTTGAAATATATATTTAAAATCTCTGCTTTAAACTATCACGGCTGTAATATAATATAACATACACTCGATACCTACCGGTTCGAACGGGTTCTCCATGTCAGGGAGGTCAGTTCATTTCATTTACACAAACATATATATACATTATATACAAACATAACCGCATGTTAATGTTTATAAAGAAGGAAAGAGAAAAACACACAGATGTGATGATATGATTTAGTCGCTAACGTGTGAACTGTAGTTCCGCTGTTTCTCTACGCGGTAGGAACATAATGACAGACGTACCAACTTCCTGTGTGTCGCATCAAATTCCTTCCCCCGCTTGTTAGCATGATTTATTTATTATTATGAACTTAAAATAAAACAATAGCCCGGGCAAACCCGTTAAAACAGCTAACTCTAAACAAAATATAACCAATATTTACTATTTATGTGGTGATATCTGGTTAATAATTGTTATTAAGCACTTTAAGCACGGGCTAATACGGTACAATAGTGCACTATAGGGCAGTGCAGTCTTATCCTTCTGTGTGTGTGTGTGTGTGTGTGTGGTGAATTTAGAGAGATTTGAGTCAGCCCTTCTAGACATAGATTTTATTACTGAACAAAAAAATATATTAAAACAGATTTTAAAAATAAAAGTTACTCGAAACAACTTTTTTGTTTTTTTGGCAGTTAAGAAAGGTATCATATACATGTGATGTTTATGTTTACATATAATACAATTTTAATGCATCAAATAATAAATTATATGAAGCATTAATGTTATGTCACACTAATATTATGGTAAAGTTTTCTGTGATGGAAAAACTCACTAAAGGAGTCTCCAGTGTCAAGTCCTTCGTAACAGATTATTTCAGCACAGTACAGGGGAGTTTTATTCTTTGCTCATGACACGCTGCCTATTCTAATCTTATGAACATCAAGAAAGAATCAAAAATGTAAATCATTGAAGCCAGTGAGTGAATGGTTTGTTAAGAGCAGCTATAACGTAAGTGAGAACTTGAATGTAGTTGTTTTGTAGCTGCTCCACATTACAACTATAAATGGATAAAATGATGCATTAAATGATGTTCTTTATATCACTGGCAAATTCCTGTCTTTTAATATTTTTTGTACATGCTGTTGCAGGGAAGTCATTTCCCTTCCCTTCAGGTTGGTAACTGTAACTCATACTGAGGCCCAGTCTTTCATTCTCTTGTAACAGTACGCCCTCAAGTGGAGGATAGTAGTAATTCAGCCATCAGTATGACAACATCATGAGGAATCCATGTTTGCCTCATTTTATGCCCTAAAATGTCTAGTGTACCTTGTGCATGTTTGGATAGTGTTATTGTTGTTTGTGAATAATAACACACATGCAGTTCAGAAAGTGGCTCCATTAAACAGGACTTTAGTACGTATCCTGATCCTGGGACGTGGCGTCATTAGTGGACGGTGTGGAATCAGTTTTCTGTCTATGCTTGATATTTCCGTCACCATGGACAGATTATTATTCCAAATACAATAAAGTAATTCAATTCAATTTTATTTGTATAGCGCTTTTAGCAATTGTCATTGTCCCAAAGCAGCTTTACACAATCAAAAGAA
>JAOVVA010000028.1:487029-494529 GCA_028565275.1 Leiocassis micropogon | reverse complement strand
TTCCACCCTCAGTACCGCTTTGCAAAATATTTATCATTAAATACAAGTAGTGCTAGCATATGAGCAGGTAAATAAGATACATATACAATATTAGACATACAATCTATGAGGAGACCTAACGTGAAAATCACTACAAAAAAAAAAAACAATATATTACCTTAAATCACTCCCAGTTTTTTTTTTTTAACTACACAATATGTAATGAGAATTCATGCAAACATGATGAGGTGAAAAAACCTGAGGTAAAATGACCAAAGAAAAGCGTCTTACCGAAGAATTAGTGAGTTAGCAGGTATGCAGATAGATGTAAAAAGCCCCTTGTTATTGAGTGCACAGCAAAACTCGGACTAGCGTCTAAGCAGGGGACGCTGCTGCTTTTATACCCGGAGCGGTGGCCGGCAACTTCCATATATGGTAAACTTTCGGCATCGCGTGTTCTGATTGGCTAGCCGTTACCCAGTTGGCGTGTTTCAGGCCCGTTGCTTGAAATTCAAGTTTAAGAGATGAGCTGTGTGTGTGTGTGTGTGCGCCTGAGGCACTGGCTAACGGCTAAAGGAGGATTTATAGACACAATACGAACTTTTTTCTAGAACTATGCAATAAATATGACTTATGTTAAAAAAATATATTCATCTTAATAGACCTGCTCTATTATATAAGCGTTAATGATTCACCAATGCAAGCGTAAAAATATTTATCATGCTAGTTTACCTAAAGTATACAGAATAAACATGTCTCAATGCGCATATAATTACGCTTTTCATTCAGTGATTGTGATTTACAGGCGTAGTTTGGAATATATGGCACATTTTAAATCCCTTCAGTGACAGACACAACTCCTGAATGGACTCTTCCTTTCATATAAACGCAATACACTTCCTATATATAAGTAAGCAATCAGACAACATCATGTTTTTCATTTATTCTTTCAGCAAAACAACACTCGTTTTTTTTCTTTTTTAAAGAATGCAAATTTAAAGCTCACAGTATTACCTCACGCGATGATGTGAGTCGCTTCCGGGTTTGAAGCCACATGGGCGTGGCGAAGTCCCATTCATTTGTTAAAAGGAAATTATATAGAGTACAGAGCTACTATATGAACAATACTTCACTGTAGTGGGTTTCTGCATTAAAATACCAATTATAATCATTATAATGATTAATATACAATTGTTGTAATCACAAGGCATCAGATCTGTGGTAATGTCTTTAAATGTGCTGCATCCACGCCCCATGCATGTGTGTGTGTGTGTGTGTGTGTGTATAAGGATTATAATGTGGACCAGACATCACTGTGTGTTAAATTAGGAGTTTATGCTCTTCTGTTGTGTTAAAAAGTTCCTTATAATAATGCACGATGTCTAACATTGTTTTTATAGTAACAAGGGTAGGTGTACACAGCACACGTCATACATCATACCGTAATCTTAACCTGATAAAACAATCAAAAGAACAGAAAAAAACATTGTAGCTGTTATAACATGAGATGGTACATCTGTAAAGCAAATCAGTCCATGTTATAATTTATGTTCTAGCAGCTATAATGGTTTTCGGTTTATTCGATTGTTTTATCCAGGTTGGGATAACAGTGTCAATGGTGCTAATCAAGTGCAAGGCACAATCACACACACCACACACACACACTGGCACACTATGGCCAATTTGGAAACCCTAATTAATCTACTCTGCATGTCTTTGGACTGTGAAAGGAATCCAGATCACCCAAAGGAACCCTTGTTCTTAGTATTGTTAATGTATAATTTATGCATATGCTCAAGAAAGTTTCCTTCTCCATATGACAGCTAACAAACTGCCCTAGCTTTAGTTTAAACCCACATCGAGATGTTCTACACATGCGCATTACAGATAACTTTTTTTTTTGAATGAGTATAAATAATCTATAATTATAAAGAAAAATTCAAATTAAGCAGTTCACCTTAACCATGGCTAAGATTCCACAAGGTCTGATGTGCCCTGTGTGGAATGTTTACTATGTGTGGAATGGGAGACTGAGAAAAAAAAAATCAATCTGAAACTGACTTGGAAAGAAGGACCTTAAAGTAGTTTTAAACTGCATTATTAGTTAATGAGTTTAATCCATATTCGGAATTCAAAATTTATGAAACCATTCTGCCCTGTACATGTTATCAAAACTAAGGGGTCAGGTCATTAAAAACTTCACAAATGAAGATCAGCGTATTTCCAACCTTGGATTTCATGGAAGCCTTTTTAGGTCAAATACTTGATACTGGTACATTTTAATTATACGTTGAAGAGAGGGTGTGGCAGGATCACTACGGGAGTTGGAAGGGCAAGATTCATGCTCGATGAAGTAAGACAAATTTTATGTTTGCATCTACGTTATTCAAGCAAACATGCCATGCCCTTGACAGGATCACATCCTGCATCGTACACAGTGACTCAGGCACACAGCGTGGTTTAGAAACTAACAGATAATACCAGCAGGAATGATTATGCTAATCAAGTGGATCGCTGACCTGTAAAGAGATCATACAGATGACTAAGAGTGATGTTGTATGGCTTTAAGAATGGGGATAGGCCTTTCGTTAGCATTCTCTATAAGTGTGTGTGTGTGTGTGTGTGTGTGTGTATCCAAGTATGATGGGTATTCTACTCTCCTTTGGTATGTGTTACAGTTTCAGGGTTTTGTGCTAATGTCATTCTCTATGAATGTGTGTGTTTTGTGTGTGTGTTGTATGTGTGTGTGTGTGTGGGAGTGTGGGAGTCGGCTAGTATCAGCACTCAGAGAATCTATAATATGGAAAGGACCGAAGGCCTTTTAAGGATTTTTTTCAAGGAGGGCGAGGCAAAAGAAAAGTCATGAAGCAAATCTGAAATAGGAACCTCCTCTAATCTTCCTCTCTCGAAACGAAAGAGGAAGTTGGGCTAAAATTGAGCACGCAGCATTCTGTATGCAGTTCTTTTTTCTTTTAACCTTTAAATCACACAACAATAGTGAAGTGACCTTTGCATCCTGTGCCTCCTCACACACACACACACACACACACACACACACACACACACTCCCCCCACCAAAAAAAACAACACAAATATAAATCCATGTTTGTGCAGCAGAAGAGGTAAAAGTACCAGAAATCTTAAGTAAAATTCTTTACAAAAACAATAATTGAAGTAGAAAGGTAGAAAAATACATTTGAGTGAAAAAAATTCAGATCACACTCATTTTATTTGCTGATGCTATATAAGTTAATAAGGGGAGAATGCACGAATACAGCTTTACATCTCAGTCGTCACATTAGCCAGTATGAGCAGTTTAGCTTTTCAGAATTGTTTTTCAGCTGCGTTTAAATATATCCAGCGCCTGAGAATAACTTTTTCTTTTTAGTTTTAAAGTAGCATATAATTAAAAGGTGAATCTAACTACGTTCTAAAAACAAGGAGAAAGTGTAGGTGTGTGTATTTATATACACGTGTATGCATGATAGACAAAACAAACATTTTGATAGACAAAAAGAACATTTCTAACGTTACAGTACATGGTAAAAATTTAGAGAAGGCATTAAAGTCCATTCATGAGAAATGCGCGCACACCGCGGTGACCCTGTTTCACCACATAAAGCCTGAGTCTCAGTTCAGTTTCAGACCGCTTTGTCCGGAATTTTCGCTGATCCCCAGCAACCCCGCACATTATAGAACCTGCGCCTATAGAAATGCTGAATGCTAACTGCTAAGCTATTACATAGTAAGTAAAAAGTGCCTGGACATACATATAGTCAGAGTACAGTGCATCTCATTATTCTCACGGTTGCATCTGTTAAGGGATTTAAAGGGTTAATTATATATGCAGAAAAATGCTAGAAGTAGAAAGTATTAAAATTTAAGAAGTCACAATTAGCAGGTATAGAAAAAGAGAGACAGAGTCGATCTAATGAGAGAAGGCTGTTGTTGATGTTCATTCTACCTGGAAGTGAAACATGTGAAGTCACTCCTCCGATGTGGAAAGAGAATCGATGCAGTCCGTAAAATCTACACTGGGGACTTTAACCCCGTAGTCACAGCAGGAGTCCTTCAGGTCATTTTTACACTGATTTGTATGAACATAATTAATGCATTATGTATATAACAGTGTTAGATGCACAGTAGACATTACAATGGAGTTAAACCCTTTTTGTGGTTTCACACAAGAGGCTGATGAGGGGAAGGTTGTTTATACTGTAGCTGCATGGGGTTAACAACTGCACACCAGAGCTAAACTACTTTCAGGCCAATGGTGACCTTTGTATTCACTCCCATTTTTACAACCGTTATAGTCACACACTACAGGCAATTTGGGAAAACCAAGTAGCCTAAGCCGCACGTCTATGGACTATGGGAGGAAACCGGAGTACCCAGAGGAAACCCACCAAGCATAGGGAGAACATGCAAACTCCATACAGACCCTGAGGTGTGATTCGAACCTGGACCCTGGTGGTGTGACTAACCACTACTCCACCTGTCGCCAATTTAACAGCACCACCACATTGTTTATTATTTTCCTCTAACAGCACAGCACTCAGCGTTATATTCATTAAATACTGTATGTCACAGTGGGAAGAGCCCCATGCAAAGCACTCTCTGCTCTTTGTTATGCCTTTATGTCATTTATTCACACACGTGTCACTGATTTATTTTAGTGTGTTGTTAGATCACAGACTTGAGCTTCAACTTCTCACTCACTTATCGTCTGTACCGCTTTACCAAAGTATCGGACTGCTTCCGATACCTCTGTGTTCACATTACACAGGACCTGTGGTGGTCCTGTCACATCAACACAATAGTCAAAAAAGCCCGGCAGCGCATCTACCACCTCAGATGCTTGAGAGACTTCAGACTGCCCTCCAAGGTGCTTAGGAACTTTTACTCCTGCACCATAGAGAGCTTCCGGACAGGAAACATCACGACCTGGTTGATAAACAGCACCATGCAGGACACACGAGCTCTTCAGAGGGTGGTGAGATCAGCTGAGCACATCATCTGCACCAAGCTCCCTGACCTGAATCTGCATGCTGGACCAAGATCAGAAAGGTGGTGAAGGACCTCAGCCACATCAACAATGGACTGTTCTCTCTGTTGTGGTCAGGAAAGCGCTTCCCCTCCTTGAAGGCCAACACGGAGAGACTGAGGAGGAGGAGCTTCTTCTTTATGAACTGTCAATCACAATACCACACACGACTAAAGACTCTGATCTGTTTTCTTTGTTCGCTCAACAATAGCACAATAATACTCTCCCGTCTCATACACCACTCATCATGTTGAACATTAATGGCCTACATTTTGCTCACCGTGAACTTTTTTTTTACGTCGTTCTGCTTGTGACTGGACATTGCTTTTCTATTTCAATTCCATTTCATTTCTATTTTATTACTTGTACATATTGTAAATTTTACATTTTATAGCTATAAGTTTTCTATATTTGTATAATGTTTCTCTTATTTCATATTCTTTCTTTGAATACTCTATTTTCTTTCTTTTTTCTTTTATTTTAGCTCATGGGTAATCATATAATCATTTCACTCACAACTGTGTACGTGACAAATAACATTTGAAGTTGAATTTTTCCTGTGTACAGGTTCATGGGGGGCCTGGAGCCTATCCCAGGGGACACAGGACCGGAGACGGGGTACACCCCGGACAGGGTGCCAATCCATGGCAGGGCACACACACATAAACACACTCACACACTTAAACACACACTACGGGGAATTTGGGAATGACAATTAGCCTAACCTAAATTTTTTTGGACAGTGGGAGGAAACCGGTGTACCCAGTTCCTAACCACTACCCCACTGTTGCCACCATATCTTATTACAAGATAGTTTAAACTAACATGTTGGGAAAGATTTTCCACAAAAACAAGTAAAAACTAAAAATGCTTCTTAACGTTTGCTTTTCTGTAGTTCTTAGAGGAACTAAGGAGAACGAAAAAGACTTTAAAGGACACACATCTCCATGGGAACACGTTTTGTTTAAAGGGGTACTGTCTCTTTAAAAAAAGAATAAAAAAAAAAAAACCATGCTCAGCTGATGTCCTTTTATGGCGAATGCTCGGTAAGTCACGTGACGAGGAGCGCCGCACCGCCGGTGTCACGTGATTATAGTAAGCGGAAGTTGGAAAGAAGGAAATTCATTGTCTGAAGTCGTTTTAAAAAAACAACTATTCTTTATTTATTGATTTATTCATGTTTTTAGTTTGATATATGTCTTTAATACACATGTACACCCTTTTAAATAATGTTATTTACAGTATGCACACGGTTTTCTATGTACATATATTATGCTTTTATTAGTATAAAACACATAATACCAGGTTAATCCACTCTCTGTGTATCAGCCCTATGTAATATTTCATGGTAGTACTGGCATTAGTGAATTGTTATGTCCTAATAAGGCAACAACACACCATTAGACACAGAAAAGGAAAAAAAAAACAAAAACAGCACAGTCAGGAAGTCAGTTAGTCCACCTCTCCTCTCCTTATCAGGTACAGGTGACTGCAACCCCCCAAAAAGGCAGAAACTGAGCCAGGGCGGGTCCATGTGAGCAGTCACAGGCGTCCCAGCCAATAGGAGCGCTCCATTCTCATCAGTCCACAGGTAAATCTGTTGTATTGTTTAAAAAGGCAAAGAGGAAGGATTACTGCCTTTTAAAGACACACAGAGAGAGAGAGAGAGGATACAAATGAAAAGGCTTGCACAACAAAACCACTGAGAGAGAGAGAGAGAGAAAGATATGTGTTGTTAACTCAAAAGCAGAATGGGAAATAATGCCATATATTTCCCTCTAATGCCCTTTTTATTTTGCACATTCTGTATAGTTTACACATTTTACACTTTTAACATCATACATTCTATATATTTCTATTTTAAATGTTATTTTATTATATCTCTATATTTGTATATTTTTATATTTCACCCTCTTTTTCCAGTTCAATTTGCCATTTGCTACCTTTCACTGCATATCCTACTGTGTATGGTCGTGTACATGACAAATAAAACTTTTAATTGAATTTAAAACCATACACTATAGCATTCCTTATGAAAAGAAGGCGGATTCATAGCCGCACAGCTCTGCAAACCGAGGGAACAGACACAAAGCGACTGATTCTGGAGGAAATAACTCGTTATTACCGTAAATAAAAAAATAATTAAGTAAAAAAACAGCCATCTTGAAATGTTTTAAAAACAATTCAATACCTTTGACCAATCCGATTCATGACTGCAGCAGCTCTGTAGTATAAACAGAGTGTAAAGGTTACACAACACCTGGACTGCAGTAGATTTGCAATGTGCCGTGGTTTTCCCAGAATTGTACAGCACACACTGTACAAATACTTTGCATTTACCAGCACACAATATAAAATTAGAGTATATATATAAAATACACATGTATACAGGTCCTTTTTAAAAAATTAGCATATTGTTTAAGGTACACACGATCCAAATCCTTGGATAAATTTTTTGATATTTGGTGTCCGTTTCT
>JAOVVA010000028.1:425173-457708 GCA_028565275.1 Leiocassis micropogon | reverse complement strand
TCTCTCTTCCTCTCTCTCTCTTCCTCTCTCTCTCTTCCTATCTCTCTCCCTCTCTTTCTCTCCCTCTCTCTCTCTCTTTCTCCCTCTCTCTCCTTCTCTCGCTCTCTCTCCCTCTCTCTCCTTCTCTTGCTCTGTCGCTCTCTCTCCCTCTCTCTCTCTCTCTCTCCCTCTGTATTTTTAGTATGGGTGAGTAGGCGTTGCGCGCTTATGAATTTTCATGGCTTCTTCGCTGTGTAGGCAGAGCGCGCTCTTCTGGCAAAAGCTCAGATCTACATACACAAACATACACACACACACACACACACACACACACACACTTCTCAAATTGTCTATTTCTCTCACAGATCCATACATATATGCACACACACACACACACACACACACACACACACACACAATGAGAAAACAACACAACTAAGTGAGCACTCAGTGTCTCAGTAAATTACAACAATGAATGATGACTTTTATATAAAAATGTCTGGATGTGTGTGTGTGCTCTCGCTCTCACTCTCTCTCTCTCTCTCTCTCTCTCTCTCCCCACACACACACACACGCAAAAACTTCAAAGCAATGATTAACAATTTCTCATTACCCTGTTAATATGATATGATAATATTTGCACTACACACACCTCGATCGTTTCCTCTGTCCTTTCCCCAAAAACCAAACGTCAGCACCGACACTACAGTACTGCCTTGCATAAGTATTCACCCCCGTTGACCCTCTCCACATTGCATAATGATGTAATCTGGACACTGAAACAGCCTTAACTGGATTATTAATCATGAAGCTCCGTAATGTTTGGGAGTGTGAATATTGATAGTGATGTAGAGTTGACCTGAGTGCAACAAGAGACGTCACATGATCTGAGTTGAGACCCAGGAGTGTCTGGAGGAACTCAGAGTTTGTTACCAAATGAAAGAAGTTCTGCTGAAGTATTAATTATGGGAAAGTTCTGTTGAAAAGTTGTTTTGGTTTGTTTAACCACAAAAAAACCCAAATACTATTTTTGTCATGAATTTAATCATCAATGTAATGTTTATTTGTATATGGCTTTTACCAATGGACAGAATGGCAAAGCAGCTTTTAGAGGACTAAGTCCAGATGTAGATAAAGAATGAAACACCTTTTGTCGAAGCCTCAAAACCTGCTTCTTACAGTACATGGCTCCTGAGAGCTCCATCTGTAAAGCATGGTGATGGCAGCATGTTGTTACATTACACCTGACTCCTGACCACACTAGTGAGTCTTTGATGAATCCTGTCTTCACCTGACTGCATGCACGGCCTTCCCCAGGCAGAACCTCATCATTAATGTTTCATATTATTTCCATTTTTAATAATGAATGTGTGCAGTATTGGGGAGAAGGTTGTACTTCATACATACCTGAACATGCAGTGAATAGCATAAGTATTTACCCCCTTATCCTATGTATAAGTATATTTGAAGAAAAGTACACTAAGACTTGAAAACACATACCCTAGGTCTTAAATACTACACTAGTATAATTTCAGATTTAGATGATGCACAGGATTAGATTAAAAAAAATACAGGTCGTCCCCAACTTAAGAACATTCGAGTTACGAATTTCCGCAGATACAAACAAACTGCAAAAAATAGACACTGCAGTGCACCAGATACCAATATTTACAGTTATATACAATATTTTCAATGTATAAGTAAATGTATAAAATGTCTAAAGTCCAGTATGTTTATATTTGTGTGCGGGTGGGGGTGGGGGGGTTGGGTGTTGTTGCGGGTGAAATGAGTCAGTCGCACTGGTTATAGTGTCCAGGAGCACAATGATAGAAAATGTCTGTCCTGTAAATCTGTCCTGGTGGTGAATAATCATAATTTTAGAAAATCCTCAAGAAAACAGTCCGCAACAGTGGAACATCCGGGATTCCCCTCGCGATTTAAAGGCGCAGAGACGACACTGTTATATTTCACTGTGAGATTCATTTCCTTAGGTTACGGTTTTTGGACACATGATGTCAGTTTGGAGAAAGGGGACAGATTTAGTCAATTGAATTGGTATGCTTTACATTGTATATTCATGTCAAAGGCGTATAAGACTCACTTTGTCGGACTTAAGAACAAATCTGACTTATGGACATACTCCCTTAATGTAACTCGTTCGTAAGTTGGGGACTACCTGTAATAAAAATGTAATAAATATTTATGTATTTTATTACATTTATTAATGTTTAATACATTTTATGTATTATATGATTTCTCTTGTGCTTTTATCGTTTTATGTTAGTTTGACCAATTTTTCCTTGTTTTAAATGTACCTAATTACATTTTGAATATGAGAAAATATATGCTGGAAATTAAATTAAACTATAAGGACAAAAGTATTTGTCTAAACCTGTTACTTATTGAATTCAGGTGTTTCAATCAATTCAATTCAATTTTATTTGTATAGCACTTTTAACAATTGTCATTGTTGCGAAGCATAAAAAGAATTATTTAAGTAATCAGACCTCTTGTCCCCAGTGAAGGACAATCTTAATACTTCAGCGTACCAAGACATCTTGGACAATGCTATGCTTCCAACTTCACTTTGTGTTGACAGTTCAGTGAAGGCCCTTTTTTATTTCAACGTGACTCCACCCCAGTGTACAAACCAAGGACTATTAAGACATGGTTTGATGAGTTCAGTGTGGAAGAACTCGACCGGCCCTGAGACCTCAACCCCATCGAGCACCTTTGGGATAAACTGGAACGGAGGTTGTGAGCCGGGCCTTCTCGTCCAACATCAGTGTCCGACCTCATAAACGCATAAACAAAAATACTTCAAAATCTTGTGGATGGCCTTCCAAGAAGAGTGGAAGCTTTTAGAGCTGCAAAAGGGGAACCGACTCCATATTGAAGTACAGTATGCACCGAAACATACAGTACTGAGACTTGTGCATCGTGAACACACATGTACGTTTGTTGACGGGGCAACAGCAGCTCCAGACACACGTGTTCCCAGGAGTGAAAAGGAAGGTGTGTTGGCCAGTTGTTGTTGGAAATGAGTCTCCCGACGGAGGGAAAAACTATTCATAGGTGAGTATCATTTCCAACACTCAGAAGTGGTTGTGAATGAGTTTAAAAGACTAAGGGGTGGCAGAACAATTACCAGAGAGATTTAATAAGACGGCACAAAGTAACACAGTTATGCTCTCTATTGTTACAAAATTTTGCCGTTCTGGTAGTGAACCGTGTCAACATTACGCCAGAAAATCACCTCCTTTTGCAGGAGTCTGCAGTAACCTTTGTTCCAGGATAAGTTTGAGAATTTGTGTGAACAATATGAACACTGTTTACAGCGAGGCGCTGCACACACACACACACACACACACACACACACACTTACACACCGCGGTAAATCAATACGCTAATAGTGTGTATGTTAGTTTCTTTCAAGAGAAATAAACTCACAGATGACAACAAGGTGATATTGTTTGACTTTTCATTTCAGTTCTGTATATTTTGACTCTGTATGCTGTACATGTGTTTGGATACAGTGGATTTGCAGGTTTGTCCATTTATTATTATTATTATTATTATTATTATTATTATTATTATATCAGCAGTGGTGATGTGTTAAAAATGAACAATTACATGATAAAAATGTTTCATTTATATTTAAATCAACAATTTTTTTGGGTTTTCAGCAGTAACATGTTTTTGGATCCTGCTGATGCCGGGGACGGACGTTATTTCTTCTTGTTTTAGTCTCGGTTTATTTCTGAATGAAACTCGTTTGATTTAAACTCATGAGAAATAAAAGAACAAGCTTTAAAGAAAGCCCATGATTCCTGATATCAGTGTTTAGTATTAGGGAGAATGTTCTCCTAATCCTCTGTGTGTGTGTGTGTGTGTGTGTGTGTGTGTGTGTGTGTGTGTGAGCGAGAGAGAGAGAGAGAGAGAGAATTTGAATTATCTGAATGTGTGTCACATCTTTTACTACATCATTTATCTCTTATTTTCTTTGCATGCTCTCGCTGCTCATCTGCGACTCTACGGAACATTTGGACCTTTATAAGCTATAGAAATATAAAGCAAAAGCACCCCCCCCACACACACACATACACACACACACACACACGTCTTCACTCATCTGAATCCGCTTTGTTTGTAGGCGTTTGGCCTTTTGATTTGCATCGCAGTGCAGAACGCAAAAAAAATAAATATAAATATCTATTCAGAGTTGTAGTGAAGAGAGAGAGAGAGAGAGAGAGAGAGAGAGAGAGAGAGAGATAGCCCAGGGCTGTAACGTATATTATTAGAGGAAGGAAATTATCTGCTAAATGCTACAGTTTGGCTAAATAAACCTGAATAAAGATGAAATCTCCAGATGACATCAGGTGACTACGAGGGAAAGTTAACGCTGAGAGAAAACGACTAACAGGAAACGTCAGCTAGCAACTTACTAAGTCGTGGGAATGAGATAGTATCTTGTGGCCTCGACTTACTAAGTCGTGGGAATGAGACAGTATCTTGTGGCCTCGACTTACTTAAGGGGTGGGAATGAGATAGTATCTTGTGGCCTCGACTTACTAAGTCATGGGAATGAGATAGTATCTTTTGGCCTCAGACTATTAAGGTGTGGGAATGAGATAGTATCTTGTGGCCTCGGCTTACTGAGGCATGGGAACGAGATGTTGTGGCCTCAACTTACTAAGGTGTGGGAATGAGATAGTATGTTGTGGCCTTGACATACTAAAGCGTGGGAATGAGATGATATCTTGTGGACTTGGCTTACTAAGGTGTAGGACTGAGATAGAGTGTTGAGTCCATGATTTACTAAGGTGTGGGAATGAGATAGAGTAATGCATGTCCGTGAGATACCATGTTGTAGCTGACTTAAGACCGTGGCAATGAGATGATTCCTGTCCCAGATGTGGCATAATGATTGTTGTTTTGGAGTTATGCTGTGTGTCAGTGAGTAAATAAAGATAATCATACAGCTTTACTAACAGTTAGAAATGAAATCAACTTTAATTTGCCCATACAGTGGTTTACAAGATGCTAAATGCTTTAAGGTTAAGTCATGGCCAGAATATAGCATCTAATAGCCACATATTGTACTATTTCATTCAGACACCTTAGTAAGTCGTGGACATGGAATTTATTTATTATTTTAGTGTCACCTTTATTTACTCACTGATGAACCTCTAAAACAGCAAACATGCTGTCACATCTGGGACGCGAATGACCCATGAATAACCACCCATTATTACGTCATGGCCACAATGTAGTATTTCATTCCCACGCCTTAGTAAGTCGTGGGCACAGAATAATTATTTACTATGCGTACTATGTAATTCCCACATCTTAGTAAGTCGAGGCCACAAGATAATATCTCATTCTCACACCTTATAATCTGAGGCCACACGATACTATCTCATTCCCATAGTGTCTTAGTCATGGGCACAGAATGATTATTTTCCCTAAAAGTCACCAAAGAAGCTTAACAGAATGTGAAATATGACTGTTTAAAAAAATAAAAATCATTATGTATTTTCTTTTTGAAAATATATGTCATTGTTTTCAAAGAAAAATCAAAAGAATGCAGCAAGCACAAAAAGTTTTATCTGAAGCATTGCCTTTTTACTTCTTACTAAAGTGATAAAATTCTGCTTTTTTGGTTTTATTTTCAGCTGAGAAGTCTAATAAGAACAAACATAAATACAAGTCTGGGATTTAAAATAAAGAACACAGATTTGCTTCTTATACTTTACTTTCACTTCATATTATTACGTATTACTTATAATAGACTTTTTTGATTTAAATATGCTTCTGTTTATCTTGATAAGCTGAAGATCCGAAACCCCAATCTGCAGGATGTGGCGGAAACACTTTCTAAAATATTCCTGCTAACGCAACATTGTAGAAGATTTTCTGTAAGTAAATAAATCTGAAAGTCCTCCTGCTCTACAACCTGGTGCTTTTCAGAAACAAGCTGCTGCTTGTCTGAGTTAGTAACGATGGGGCAACTAGAAAAGTTCACACACACGCACACACACTTTACAGTAATTTATTAGACAAGCAGCAGATTGTTTCTGAGAAGCACCAGGTTGTAGAGCTGGAGGACTCTTGGACATGGTCCAAAGAGGAATAATAAAACATGTTCTCCATGATGTTGCTTTAGGATCTGTATATCAGAACTTGTTCTCCCAGTTTAACCAGAAGGTCCTGGGTTCCATTATAAGCTCCTGGTGATAAGAGTAAAGCCCTGTATAATATACACACCCTCTAGTTTTTCTCTGATAGATCTGTCTAAGTGGAGACATGCAGGAACTCGAATGTCTCCACTGACCTGGAAACAACCTTGTGCAGAAATGAAAAGCATGGCGACGCAGTACACAGGCTCGTTTGTTTGTTTGATGCGCCCGAGGGGTCGAAGAGCGAAGCGCGGGCTACGAGATGGAGTACATAAGGCTGGCAGATTGTTATAGCTGCAGATGATAAAAGAAGCTAAGGTTCATCGTGCCGCTTTAGCACAGGGCGCATTACCTCAAACGCACTGTTGATAAATAACTAGCTGTCATCAGGCTAGACCCCAACGCTCGTTATGGATTATTAGCAGAGACAACATCACGTCAGTGGGTCCCTATAGCTAAAAGAAGGATTTCATACATAAATCTTGTTTAAGATTCCATACCACATTGTTGTGAATAAATCTGGGTGACCTTCTTAACTTTTAAACATTCAGTTTAACGAATCAGTGCTATTGTTTGCACATTGATCAATAAAATTTTGAATTGTTTTTAAAGATAACGGAAAGCCAACAGTACAGCAAAAAACACACATAACTGCGTCTCATAAATAAGTGCCAGCACAGAACTGGGCTCTGGGTCAGCATTTATTAATTGCACTGATTTAGTAATTATTTTGTATACACTTTTATAAATAACACAAGGGTGTCCAAGTTAATAATAACAGAACACAGTTCTGAACTTTAAGATGTGGAAATATCTTGGAGCGAGGTCAGGACTGTACGGATGATGTGACAATAACTCCTGGTTGAGTTCCTGTAATGTGCAGGTGGTGCAGTGGCCAGGATGAGTTTGTGCACTGTGCTGCTGAAACAGAACGCCTTTGGTGATCAAACCTCCATTAAAGGTAAGAGCCTTTAAAACAGTTCCTGGGAGGCCAGTGTTCCAAGCAGTCAGTCCGATCATGTACCGGTGTACTGAAAAAACTTTCTACCTTGATGGTATCCAAGCTGTAGTGAAACACTGGGATAAGTGCATTAGTGTAGCAGGGGTTCCTCAAACTTAATATTCAAAGGTCTGAGATCTGAGTTCTGTTAGGGTCAAAGGTCCAGAACCGTTAGTGATAAGCAAATTACTTTTTATTAAACTTGCTTATAACTTATAAGGAACCTAAATTCATGTTTAAGGCAGACTGAGAAAAATACACTTTGCCTAAAGTATTGGCTCGCCTGCCTTCATATCCATATACTGTAAACTTGAGTACCATCCAATTCTCAATCCATAGGGTTTAATATGATGTTGGCCCCGCCCCCTTTGCAGCTATATGAGCTAAACCACAAGGTTTAGAAGTATGTTTATGGGAATTCTTTGACCATTCTTCCAGAAGCACATTTTTTGAGGTCAGACACTGATGTTGGATGAGAAGGCCTGGCTCGCAGTTTCCGCCCTAAGAGTCTCATCCCAAAGGTGTTTTATCGTGTTGAGGTGCAGGACAGTCAAGTTCTTTCACACCAAAGTCGCTCATCCATGTCTTTATGGATCTAAGCAAGGTCCATAAAGACATGAATGAGTGAGTTTGGTGTGGAAGAACTTGACTGGCCTGTACAGAGTTTTGGGAAATATAGTGTACATTCAAACCTAGTGTAATAATGCCACAGTTTAAGTGCAATCACATGCTTAAACCAAAGCAACTCTAACTTTAAAGCAAGTCAGAAATAGTCGCACAAGAGATCGCAAAGGTTTGCCTACAAGTTGTTGCTTGTGAACCTAAACAGCTCCAACTTTTAACACCAAGTTGTGGTCGCTAGAAGGATACAGTACATTGAGCTTCTTTTTGCATATTTGGACTTCCCCACCACACAGGGGACATGATCTACACTGACAAGTCTCGCTTTTCGATGCCAACAGGACAGAATGTAAAAGTCTGTTAGCTGTTAGCTAAATTGCAAATTTTTGAATTGGCACCTGTTATCACACTCTGAATAGCTCACCGGCTGTTAACACAGCCCGTTCCACACCATCTTCTCTCCAATAGTCCAGAAGAAATGCGTCTAGACTGTTTTCTGTTCAGGCATCTAGGGGGTGGAATGAACTTCCTTTAGATGTCCGTACAACTAAGTCTCTGGCAATCTTTAAACGATGACTTAAGACCTATTTGTTTCTTTAATATTTGGGTTAATCTCTCTCCCCTTCACTCCCACTCCAAAAAAAGAAAAACGCTTCCCAACAGTGTTTGACTGTTGATGGTATTTATAGTTAGTAACCTACAGTCGTAATCCAGTGTAAGGATCTATCCGATGATGAAGACTTCAAAGCACTGCCTAATGCCGAAATGTAAATGTAAACATTGCCATAAAATGATAACTTTTTTTATTTTAAAGTAGGAAACATACACTTTATTACACTGTATTATTGCATTCATATTCGAGGTGGGCCGGGTCCTGATTTACCTGCTGTGCGGTCTGGATCTGAAGTCCAGACTTTGAGAAGCTCTGGTGTAGAACTCTCAAAACCTTGTTCTGTTATTCTCCACAATCAAAAGTCCAAGTCTGATTCAAACACCCCGTGTGTAAGAAACCACCATACAGTATGTATGTATACAATGTGTGTGTGTTTTATGATGAAAAATCTGAAATATTGTTTAAGAGTTGTTTAAGGATAAATGGACTGAATAAGTTTATCCTTAAAACATATGTTTCTTCAATTTTCATATTTTGGACATATTCGGGATGTTCTGCCCTTTATTTAAATAAGTTGAATTGATGTTGTTTTTTGTTATAACCAGCATCTAATCTTCTGCCTTTAACCTGATTGTATTCTGCATGCTTGCAGCGTGCTTGTGTTTAACACCGTAGACTCCTTGCATTATACAGACTACGCTACCAAAGTAATGAAAGTGGCCAACAATGCTGCTCTCCATTTGTTTCGTTTATTGTCAAAGACTCGCACATTCATGTTATCAACAGCCTCAAGTTCAATTTCAAATGCTTTAAAGTATTGTTTATCAGTGACTCGGTCAGATACTGTAGATATCCAGACAAATCTGTTTTGTTTTTCTTAAGTACTCATACTTTTTGTACTTAAAGTACATTTTAGAGCAAATACTTAGTACTTGCACTCAAGTAAAGTTTGTAGTGGAGTACATTATTAGGCAAGTATACTTGTACTTTTACTTGAATTAGGAGTTTGTGTACTGTGTTGAAACTCTTGTGAAACTCTCTCTGCCTTAATCTCTTTAAAATTGACTACAAGATGTTAGGATTTTCTCACAAATCTTAAACGATGTACTTTTGACTCGGGCAACAAATCGGCCCAAACTCCTGCAATCTGCAAATTTTCAGGAATTACCTACGAAGTTCCGATGACACCTTTCGCTGCAAAAAAATGATCTTGAAATTCTTCATGAAATTCTTGAATCTAGCCAATTTCTTATAACAACATCCCAAATAGAAGATTATTAAGCTCATTTATGGTCAAATGTTACTAGACTTATAGGCAAAAAAAATCTTGTTCTTCTGGCAGAAAATTTAACTTCTTTCAAGACAATTCCCAAAACTGGAAATAGAACAAGAAATGTTTTGCCTTAAATGTTAGTAAATTTAGTGGTAAATTCCTTCGTTTCATCTCATTTATTTCAGCACAGCTTCCCTAAAATAAACACTTAGGGCCGAGCCTCGAGTCACATAAAGCCGTATGTTAGTTTTAGCGTTTCAATTAAATTTATTGTCTTAACAAATTATTCAGTAGGTAAGAGGGAGTAAAACATATTTCAATACAGATTATTAAAGATACTGCAAATGAATTCATTTTAAAAACCTAAATGTGTGGAAGACCTTGAATGTTTAATAAAGACTTTCATAATAAGAATAATCTGAATATAGTTTTTTTTCTCCGTATGAAGTCGGTTACAGGATTTTTTTTACGATCTTATTTAAATTAGGCCTGGGGAAGCCCTGCCCTGGACAGTTTGAAGTTTTCCCTCCTCTCATTAAAGGATTAAAAATGAGCTGATCTTTTGGCTCATGTGAGTCAGCAAGAAGGGAAAAGTTCAAACCACATGAAGCGTGCAGCAGGAGCGGAGAGAAGAACTCGTGGTTTTAATCATCAGACGGGTTTCAGAGGATCTACAGTCTTTCATCATCGTACTAATGTGAAGCAGAAATGCACAATCACTGATGATAAAATTAATCAACAAATAAACAGTGTTGAGAACAAAGTCACTGTTGAGTTCTCCATTCTGACATTGGTCAGAGTTTCCAAATATGTTTCTATAGTAACAGGTGGTTTATTATTTTTTGTGTGTGTTTTTAAATGTATTTTATTGTGTAAGAACACATTTATTTATAATTTGTATGGAAAGGTTTTTTACATTTCAGTCTCTCAGGAACACGACCAGCTGTGCCTTTGTACTCTTAGAGAAAATCTACAAATCTACTCACATTTATTTTATAATAAATTCATTTATTTATGGATTATTTCTAGACATACATTATTATTTTTAGGCTTTAAATTTTCTTATTCTATGGCAGATAATTATAATTGTATAAAAAGAGGAAAGAAAGAAATGAATGCTTAAAAACAAAAAAGGGCCAAAAGAACACTATATTACTAATATAATATATTATTGCTATTATTAATAATGAACTATATACAATAATAATAATATCTTAAAATAGGAAATTATGTATAGAAATAGCTAAGTTTAATAATCCTGTATTAATAAATGGTAGATAAATTTGACTAGATTCGAATATGCCAATTATTTTAACTTAATTTAATCATTTTAGTTATTTAAATTAAGATTAATGAATTATCAAATTTTCATGTGCAATTTTAGTAACATTTGATTAGAAATAAGCTTTCTTATTTTTTATTAGTATATAAATTCTTATTTAGGCTATTTTAATATACTTATTAAAAAAAAAATCTATAGACAGTTTGTCCAGATTCCGGAAATATTTCACTAAGACGTCATTATTTTTGTGATGTTCTTTAAAGGTTAAATTCAGATTAAAGATATTTATTATTCGTTGTTCAGACTTCCAGCTTCTGTTAACCTTTAACATCGTTTAAATGCAAATTACAAACCTGTTTTAAAATTATTCTTCATTCGTATGATGTCTAGCAATTATTTAAATTAGCATATAAAACATTACGCACAGTCCTTGTCCATTTTAAATTTATTTTTTCCTAAATTGTGAATAAGTGCTTCCGGGGTCAAAGTTCACAAGCGTGAGCTGCCATTTTAAGCAGCACAGGTGAGTTTTCATCTGCACGCGATAGGTTTATAATTTACTCAAAAAATTCTAGATATTTCAAACAAACCTGTAAAAGTATTTTTAAAAATAAAATATAAGCTTGTGTGATTAACAATATGTGCTTTGTGAAAATAAAACGATCATCACTACTGGACATGTGATTTTTTTTTTTCATCTTTGCTTATGAAACCGATGACCATTAATAACTCCAGTGACTTAAAGTAATGGCACCCAATCTAAAAGAATGTAATTTTTTTTTGCTCATCACAGCATTTTGAGAACGATGCCCTAAACACGCCGTTAGGTTTATTAACATGTGTTTGATCGCGCATGTATCAGGCAGACCGTTAGCATGAAGTGACACTGGGGGCTGGGACTAATTTGTTTGTTGTTCCCATTTGGTGATTTCATGTTCACAGCAAAATGCCTCTTTGTCTCATTGAACATTCTGTACAATCAGCATAAATCAGGTACAATTCTACATGAAGTGATAACCACAGTGTTAAGAAAAGTGTCATGTGATCAAACAGAAGTAAAGTGATGATTAGGGATTAGCATTACCGTTCAGCCGGTGTTCAGGACTCTGAAAGCAGACACTTTTTAATAACCGTAAAATGCCTTTAAACGAGCAAACTCATATCCTCGTAATCCCCGAGCTGCCGTGATGCCGTCTCAGCACTTACCGCTTCAGCTTTATATCTGTGTGGAAATTTAAACTGGGACGGCAAACCGGCCTTTAGAGAGAGAAAGTTTTAAGAGAAACGCGTCTCTCTACTAATGCTGTGGAACTTTCTTTTTATTTATCGTCTTTTTTTTCTTTGTGTCGATCATATCATCGTTTCGAGTGTGAGGCAAAACCCTGCAAACGTAAAACCTCCGATTTTGTAAACAACTAAAACAACTGGAGACAACCAAAACCTGGTCTGGGTTGATAGTTTTGTTTTCTCTTCTTTTCTTTTTTTTCTGCTATGTATTCAAATGAGGATCAAATCACATTGGAGATGAAGCCATATTTTCCATATTCACTGTAAACATGTACTCCCATTCATGTCAAAACTTTAAATAAATAAATAAATATAAAAAAAGAAACAACTTGGAAAGTCTGACCTTTGAGAAGATTAACATGCTATTATTATTATTATCATCATTATTATTATTGTTATATAAAATATATATATATATATGTACATATGCAATTAAATCACATTTATAAATTAATGTCACATGTATTACAATTCGTAAATTAAGTAAACCAATAATAAAACATATTAGCTAGGAAATTTCATACAGAAAGTTTTATATTGCAACCTGATATTGTGCATATCGCTGGATGACCATTATATCTGAAAACAACAAAATAAGTAAATAAATACATAAAGGAATGAATAAATAATAGGATATGTGTGGGCGGGTTTCATCCCACAGGAAGTGGAGTTCTGTGTGGTCCTGCAGTGCAGAGTGTGACATCATGTTGTCAGTAATCCCCGATTACGCTGTCCTTACGGTCTCTTTCTGTCTTTTAATATTTCCTGTTTATATATATATATATATATATAAATATTTTTTTCTCCCCTGAACCATAACAATCATATGCTCTGCACACTGCTTGGTCAATTAATCTGGCAGTGTATAAAACTGTAAAAATGACTCATATGTCACGTATGATTTTCCTAGATAACTATAGAAATAACTGCAATGTAATAAATAATGCTGTGATGTAGACATGAGTGTGTGAACAAACACTGATGGCTCAGAGAACTCGTCGTCCTGCTCGTGTGTTTGGCATGCAGGTAAACATGTTCAGAAACTCTAAACTAAGGCCCTGGGTTTCCCCGGAGCTCCTTTATATTACACAGCTGGAAAAAAAGATGTAGTTGAAAAAATAGAAGTCTCTTTAGGGTAGGAAGTTTGGTCGGAATATATCCTGCTAAGACGTTTCACCTTGCTGTAGGTTTAGTTTTCCTTTGTTTTGTTTTTTTCGTTTTTTTTTAATCCTACGTTCACATTACCAAGTTGAAATCTGATTTTTTTTTGGAAGGTAAAACCTAATAAAGTAAAGTTTTTTAATTGTTATTTTGAGACACTGTATCTCATAACATATGTAGAAAAGCAAAGTGCTTTGCTTTCACTTCTGCATACATGAGCTCGCGGACGTCCACAAATGGTCTCTGTGAAAAAAGAGCATGCCCCCCTCTCCCAGAGATCATACACGGCTTCGGTAGCAAGACTCATGGCCATAAATGACTTTGGACCTGAGATCTCGGGCTGATAAATTGAACGCTTTTTCATTGTAACAATGGGGACCTGATACACAAATGACTGTGTGAATACAACAAGTGGATTTCTTTGAAATCAGACCTTTCTATATTTCATATCCTAGACACATATTTATACATATAAGAACAGTCCAATCAGAATTTGTGTGGATTTTCCCCAATGATTCGAGGGCAAATTGTAAGAAACCCACTAAATCCTAGTATCCCATTTCAAGGGGTATGTTTCTTTGATCTGAGTCATCTGTGGGAACAAATGTCCAAAATTTGGACTTGCAAAAATCTGACTTTTGCTGTAATGTGAACGTAGCCTTTAATATCATACAGTGCATTTATTTTGCTTCAGATTCAAGTGTTTATTTTGTGCATTTATACATTTGTTTCCTTGATGTTTTTGTGGTGTTGCAGAAATTCATTACTTTCTTTGTTTGTCATATTCAGACATTTAGGCTTTACATGTGCATGTGGCAATGTTTTGGCTCAATTCTTGGTCTGGAAAAAAGGAAAACTCTTTGGAGCTGCTCCAAAATCTCCAGCAGCATTTTTTGTTGCGTTTTCTCTTTACGGCACGTCTGTGTCTGGTGCCGTCTTCGGTGTTTATGTGGAAGACCCAGAGCTGCCGCTCAACTACGGGGGAGGACCTGATGAAATGCTGAACTGAGATTCACTAAAGAGCAGGAAACAATATATGAGATTGTTTGTTTAAACTCCTGGTTGCAAAGAATTATCCAATATGAATCCATATCCAGGTGGAAATACTGATGCTTTGTACAGCGCTTGTTTTTTCAGAGTCGGTATCTCATTAGTTCACAGTTTTTGTTTTTTTCCAAACCTTTAGACATCAGATTCAATGCTGGGCATCCTTTTGTAGACTCGTCGTGCACCACCGGCACTCATTGCTCTCGGGGCTGGAAATGTGCCGACTGGGGAAAGGGCTACATAAGGCATTACATGCTCGGGGTAAAATAGGTCAGGTGCCGCCACCCCTATGCCGAGCCCCTTGCCGTCGACCACTGGACTTAATGTAAGTGGCACCAGCTGTTTGTAAATGTCCGTCGCACTGCGGCCGTGAGCCAGGCGCTGGTCGTCGCGGAGCGTCTGCAGAAAAGGGTTCTCAGTTGGACGGGCTGGGTACATGGACTTGCTGCGCCGGCCAATGCCAAGCCCGCTAACACCTACTGAAGCAAGTGTGTGGTTCAGCTGCGTCGACTGGCTCTTTGGAAGCTTATCCGGAACCATGGTGGACGTGTGCAGGTTAATATGAGGAGTGTTGTCCTGAAGGCTCACACGTCGTGAAGAATTCTTTTGAGGCAGGTTTTCATAAGAGTGCTGGCGATGGATGTAAGTGCCCTCGTTTTGATAGTGACTAATTAGCCCTTCACCTTCTTGGTCACTTTGGGGAAGGTAGGCCATGAAGGAAGCATTGGGATGTGGCAGATATGCACAGAAGCTCCTGTCTACACTACCACCTCGAATGGCACCTATGTTAGGGTGCAGGAACTGATCCTCACTTATGTCATACAGGTTGGCAGAGTGCAGACAAGCGTCACAGCGATACTGAGGAGGTCGCATGGTATAAAGCCCAGAATAGTTGGAGAACTTTGACAGACAGCTACGGCAGTGGATTTGTCTGTGGTCTTGTGTGGGAGTGGTCACTGCTGGGCTGTGTACTACCCCGCCAGGCTTTCCGTAAGTATTGTACTTCTTCTCCTTGGCAGCAGTTGTAGCATTCTGCATGACATCTGGCTCATGAGCCTGAGGGAACACATTGCTATTAAGCTGCAGTATTGGCTGTTGCTCTGAAGAAGACGAAGGGCGATGTTTGTTGTCTCTGTGCCCATTGAAAATGTCCGGGTAATGTAGTCCATGCTCCTGGTCTACAGAGTCAATTGTGTAGATCTGGCTGTTCTGACTATTTTGGGAATAGATCTGAGCACTGTGATTGCTCTGCTGGCTGGCTTGGCTGGGTAATGCAGCGAGTTCCACGTCACTCAGGTCCCGTGGCAGGCGGTTTCTCTTCCGGAGTGTTTCTTTGACCTTGTGCTGCATCTGTAGGTCAATTCGGCCAGAGCAATCAGACATGTCTGAGCGTGCAGGCAGGTCTTCAGGCAAGTACCTCTGGCTTTTCATAGTTGCATGTGGCTCATAGACTGGTCCAGAGGAAGGTGGGGAATCATTTGTAGATCCTGGGTTCTGCCTCAGAGTTTCAACTGACTTCTTCCAGAGAGCACGGGTCTTGGAAGCAGGAAGTCCTGAGTCACCACTACCTAATGTGCCTCCACTAACAGACGGAGCTTCAGCTAGGTTAAGAGCACACTGACCAGGCAAAAGGATGTTGTTTAGAGGCTCTTTGTGGCGATTTGCAAGCATGGTGTTGGTATTGTTGTATATCGCATCTTTTGGTGCAAGGTTGTTGTTGCCTTTGCTCCCAGTCACAAGTTCTAGCAGTCCAGTAGTAGGAGGAAGGATGCTGGCGACAGGCCGTTTAGGAGAAGTTACACCTAAAGTTGTAATCTCTTTTGCAGATTTAAGCAGGTGCAACATGTTGGCCTGAGGACTGAAATCCAACACAGGAAGCTTCTTCATCTCAATGTGAACACCATGAATACAACTCCAGATTCCCTAGACAGGAACAGGAAGGCATAGAAACAGACATTTACAAAGTGATTTTACAGCTAAGGTTAGGTTTCTGTAGGGATATGCAGCATTTATGTATTTTTTCAGACTGAGTATAGTCTTCTGTTGTTTTAATACATTAGTATTCATCAGTCAGGGGCATTCTTTTATTTAGGATGTGGTTTAGGAACATATAAGACTGACATTAAAACATCCATGGGTTTCTACATTTTCATTTAGTGTAATCCTTACCCTGCTTATGGTAAAAAGAAGTCCAGGTCGTCCTGAGCACAGTCCAGTGAAGCAGTAACGCAGTCTCCAGTAGAACAGGTGCTCCCAGCAGAAAGTGAGGAGGGAGAGCGCCATGGCAGCTGCCAGCATGTAGAACACACCAGCCATATTGTCCACATCCAGTTGACTGCTCATCACTTCGTTTTTCTCATTATGGCAGAAACCTGTGAGCCACTGAGCCTCCAGCTCTTCCATCTCACCTAGTACAGAATGAACAAACAAATCCTAGGATCAGCCCACAAACAAAAAAAGATATTATTACATTAGGACAAATACAGATGTAAACCCTCCAATTGACTAATGTGGGAAGTCTTTTCAATTCTGCATTATTTTTTTCTGTACACTTGTAGGTATGAAAGTGAGTGTATTATAATCTTACCATCTCCAATGATCCCTAGGATGGCCAGATCCACGAGCCGCTTCCAGTAGGATCCTTTCTGGAGGGCGATACCGTAACCAGTGGTGGCAAAGACGTAGCCGCTGCCGATGGTCACCAGCTTACACCCGTCATCTCGCCCTGCCATGTAGTTCAACACAGCTGCATCGTAGATGAACGCATCCAGCTTGCTGTGCAAACCAATAATGAAGACAGCTTCATGAAGACAGCTGCAGGTTGTGACAGGTTACAACTGAGGAACTGAATAGAGTTTGAGAAATTCTACTTAATGGCAATACTCAGCGATCTCAGTAATCCACAGGGTGCAAATACGCAAGGTTGGTGAGGCCGTACCCCGTCTTAAGGCTGATCAGTGCATCCTGGACGCCGGTCTGGTGGTATTTGACCATGTACTGGTGCATGTCTGGGTAGTTCTTCCTGATGTTCCTCTCTGTGCTGCCATTTGGGACTGTACCAAAACGAAATGGCGGTGAAAAGGAATACGGACTCTGGAACTGGAAAGACGAGAAAAATTGTTTTCAAAGGTTTAAGGCAGCAAAGAATATGGTGGATTTTGTGCTACATGTCTTCATTAAGAGACCAGAACAGACCTGCAAACTCTGACAGGAAACACTGCGTAATTTCCACAAGGCCTGCACATTTTTTAAATGATGACCAGTGTATTTTTTGCCCTCCATATTAAAAATAGTTAGTTATGTTCCTGTCTAATGTTAGTTAGGTGAAAAATACATTGATAGATTTTATTTCATACAAATTAACCCATTTAAAAAAAACTTGTAACGAGAGTACTTGCTAAAACATTATTAAAGTGAGATGGAGGGGCAGGGCTTCCAAGGTTAGTATTGAAGACTAAGGTTGGTTAGTATTGAAGACTATAAAAACCCACTGTGCCACTGTCACTCTTTCAGGATTTATATTTCGATAATCCTGTTTGATCTTTTGCTCTTGGGAGGTTTTTGCAGAGGTCCTATGCAGGTCCTAAATTTGGGGGTCCTATGCAGAACATGTGCAGGTTAGCAGGTCTGAGATAAGGTGTAGAAGATAACATAAACATACTTTTCTGTCACTGAGCCCAGTGACCTGGTCCACAAACTCCTCCTGGATCATGAAGGCGGCCAGGTTAGCAGTGTAACTGGCCAGGAAGATCACAGCAAAGAAGGCCCACACCGACACTATGAACTTACTGGTTGTGCCTCTAGGGTTCTGTACTGGTACAGAGTTATTGAATACGAGACCCCACAGGAGCCAGACGGCCTTGCCAATGGTGAACGACGGACCATGAGGGTCTGGAGAGAGAAGTGTACAGTTTAAAAATTGATAAAATATTTTACAGTGTCATTAACAAGTTAACCCACGGCTGAGCTCCTAGTGTGTGTGTATGTGTGTGTGTGTGTTTGTGTTATTGCCCCCAGTCGAAATAACCCTTAGATAATGTGCCTTTTCATACCACAATCTCCCTCTGTTTCACTCCTCCTCCAAATGTGCTCTTTCAGTGTTTATGTAAATGAGCTCTTGCTGAGTCACACCCCCTGAGAAGCCGAGCAACAAGCTGGGGGAGGGGCTTTTCTTGGATGAGGTCACATTAAGGGAAAAATCTAATCAGCTTGTTTAAACCCCGGCCAGTACAAACAAGGAAAATTGACAAATAACAGGGAATGTTTGTTTTCTAATTTGTTTGTACACGCCCACTGGGGACCTGTCTGAATGTAATCATGATCAACAAGAGAATTTTGCATAATATGGGTCCTTTAAAACGTGTGTGAAACATCTGCTACAAACAAGCTATTCACACACACTCCAGACTGGTGCATATTTATGGACAGAGAACAAAAGAAAGAAAAAGTGACCAGAGATAAATACAGTTAATAATCAAACAAATGTAAAAAGGGAGCTGGAAAGTAAGAACAAAATAAAGAGATAAACACAAGAAAAGAAAGTAAATCATAAGGAAAAAAGTCAGAGAAATGAACCAATAAAGAGATGGTTTAAAGAAAAAGAACAAAAAAATTAAAGAGAGAAAGCAGCTTACATAAATTACTAAAACAAGCTAAAAAAATTATGAACAAGCTTACAAAGTTTAAAAGAAATGGACATTAATAATTAAAGAAAGAATGAATGAATGTTAGAGAAAGATACAAACAAATAAAAAAAGAAGGAATGAAATAGAAATGAAAAGAAAGCAAGAAATTCCATAAATATTCAAACAACCAAATAGAAGTAAAAAAAGAAAGATGGGAAGAAAGAAGAAAATAAAGAGATAAACACAAAGAAAATCATGAGCAAAAATAAGTGGCAGAAGTAAACCAATAAAGAGAGAAACGAAAGAACAAAAAAATGAGATGCAGATGGAAAGAGGTAACAGACCTGAGGTCACAGTATGACTTTATTAAACAACAGCAAACAAGTTAACAAAGTTAAAAAGAAATACAGTGAGAAAGACTTAATGGACATTAATGATTAAAGAAAGAATAAACAACAGAAGGAAAGATATAAATAATTAAAAAAGAAAGCATGAAAGAATGAGAAATGAAAAGAACGAAAACAGGATAGCAATGTTAAAAAGAAATGAAGGAGAAGAGAGGAGAGGTGGAGAGTTGGATTCCGGGGTACGCGACGTACCTTTGCCTTGCGCGAGGTTTCTGTTGAAGCCCAGCGGACTGATGAACTCAAACAGGAAGACAGCGATTGCGGTAACGATGAGTAACATGACGAACATCATAACCCACACCGATGCGCTGAACGGCTCTACAGGAAGTGAAAGATAGTCAACAGGAAGCAGGAATTGAAAGAATCTTATCCACCTTTTTTTTTATAGTCTCAGATTTACCCAGAAAGGCTGAGGGCGATACGGTTCCGTTGCTGCGGGAAACCATGACGCTGATGCCAGTCTCCACAAACGGCACGGAGAAGTCGATGACCTCTGACCTCTCCTCGTTGATGGTCAGAGAACCGACAGCCATCACGGCCTTCTTATAAACCACCTGCAGAACAAAGAGCATAAGGGAGAAGTGTTGTGTGAGCCATACGACTCTCCGCCAGGTGTGTAAGTAACTTTAAGGTGGTGTTGGTGATGTATTTCCTGACCTCGCCCACCATGCCGTTCCACACGTTGTTTATCTTCTTCCCGTGTTTGCCGTTTGTCACCAGGTAAAGGTCATAAGTGAACTTTACATTCCTGGCGATCTTCTTTAGGATATCGATACAGAAGCCCTTACAGCACTGCTTTATGTACACGCCACCTGTAGTGTTACTGTAAACACACACACACACACACACACACACAGATGAGGCAGAATAAAAATTATATGATATATAAGAGATAAAAAGAAAAGCAAAAACAAAATGTGGAAAAAAGAGAAAATTTAAATAAATTTGGAAAAGAAATTAACTAGTAAATTAATATTGATTAATTAGCATTAAGGGAAGTTGGATGAATAAAAAGTAACAAAACAAAAACTAATAATGGGCAGAAATAAAATGAAGGAAAGACTGACAGTAAAAAAATAATTAGCATAAAGAAACAGGTAGAAATAATGAAATAAAGTCAAACACAAATGTAGAAAGAAAAATAAAAAGAAGAAGAAAAAAGAAGGAACAATTAAAATAAAGCCATAACCAACCAAATAAATGAATAAACTTACAGTAAATAAACTCCATAAATAGATGGAAAGAAAGAAAAAAGAAAGAAAATGAAAAAAATAAGTTTAAGAAAATTCGAAGAAACAAAAAAAGTGGAACAGACATAAAAACAAACAAATACATTAAGTCCCCTACATACAGTATGAATGAGTTCTGTTCCAAAAGCTTGTTCATAAGTCCAGTTTGTTCATAAGTCCAACAAACATTGTGTAGGTACTAGGATACTAACACAATTGGCTATACACAGTATATTACAGTACAGTGTTCTTTAGAATCTTAGAATCGTTTTGATTTTCGAACAATTCATCTAAAAAAAAAAAAAAACAAGCAATGTCTGCCATCTTTTTACCTCGCTCCATTCTCTCAATTATTTTCACTTTTGTCTCTATTGTTATTGCTTAGTTGTTTTTAGTACTCACTTCCTCGACTGAACATGTGCAAACGCATGTCTGTATCTTTGAAAGTCCGTAACTGGAATGTTTGTATGTAGGGGACTTGCTGTACATTTGAATGAAATGTGGGACAGAAAATATGCAGAAATATATAATTAAAGGAAGATGGATAAATAATAGACAAACAAAAAATTTATAACTTTATTCAGAAAAAAAATTAATGAATGAAAGACAAAAAAAGCTGAATTTCTAGATTTATAGATTTATAGAAATAGATTTAAAAATAAAAAGAAAGAAAGAAAAACAAGGAAAAACAAAATAAATAAAAAAAGAAAGTGCGCCAGATACATTTATCTATCCATCTATACAGAGATAAACAGATAGATAGATAGATAGAGTCCACTGCCGGTGTACAGTCTGTTACATCAACGCGTTTTGTGAGTCCTCTGATGCGGCGATGTTTAGTGTCTTACTCTTTGATGTGCTTCCTGCAGGGAACAGAGTTGCGATTGCACGTCCCGGTCAGAATGTCCACGTCGTCCACGACGACGAACGGCTTCTCCTCCAGCGTCACGATGCTCAGGTGATTTTCATCTGCTTCTGCATCTCCAAACGAGTTGTACCGAGGCCACACGGGAAATTTCAGTACCAGTGAATGGTTCTCCCAGCGGCCCATCTACAATTACAAACACACACACACAAACACACACATATTGTATTGTTCTTTCAGTCTCTTCCTCCCTCAGGCTGTGTTATGGAGAGAATGTGTGAGACAGTCTAATGTGTGTACATTTAGCACTGATGTTTTGTAATTGTCTCAAGTGTGTTTGCATTGTCATCCAAATGTGTGTGTGTGTGTGTGTAAGCTCTGTCAGCACCATCTCCTCACACCCCTGTTCTAGCCCAATGCAGTGAGAAATGATTAGCGTGGCACTCTTCACACACACTGCAGGGTTTCAGAGACTGTGTTCAAGAGGAAATAAAAAGAAGAAAGAAAGAAAGAAAGAAATACTGCTCCAATGGCTAGAGCTAATGCACCTTGGAAACAAGAGGTGCTGGATAAAATCCAGACTCCGCAGACCTGGAGAGGTAAACTGATAGGGGTTGTGAGTGGTATAGGCGTTTCTCCATCTTCTTTATCCTGTCTGCTGGGCTTTTGGCTACTCTGATGGACCATAAGTGGGAACTACACAAGAGAACTAGAATACAAACCATCTGCACCACTCCACGAGCCCCAGGGCAAACAGCAGTTTGTTTATTTGTTACAGGGTCTGTGGCTACGGCTCCCAATTTTCACCCAAGTGCATCTGAGGGGGCTCAGTGTTAAGCCAGCTTCATGTATCCTTTTGAGGACCAAGCCTTGGAGATAATCATCTCAGGTGTCAGTTGAACACCCCAGGTGGCTGCACAGCAACCTCCACAACCCTCCAGGATGTGGACCATTAGGCACTAGAAAGTGGCAGGAGAACTATGCAAGAACCATCCAAACTGCATGAATATACACTGGAAAAGCCTCAGTAAGGACCACCTACTTCTTGGACTTCACCTGCATCAGAACCTGACAACATCCTTTACAGAGGGACCCATGGTGGTAGTACTGTAAATGTAGAGATCTTTTCTATGTCTGTCTCGAAGACAGTAGTGAGCTTTCAGAGGTTTGTGCTGATCTTAAAGAAGAGACCATTATAGAGATAAAGACAAATTTTTTTTTTGAAAGATCTAATTGGACTGATTAGGTGACTTCAGGGCCTTGCTCAGTGGCAGCTGGGTGGTGATGGGATTTAATCTCATAGGGTTCCAGTATGTAGCCCAATGTCTTAGGAATGAATTCACTGAAGGGCCCATGTTCCACATGGTGGAAATTTCCCTCTTTAGGGCCTCAACCAGTCCCTCTACCACCCTCTGTGGGATTGGTGTCAGATTGGTCAAAGGAAGAAGTTGCCAGTTTTGTGAACTGTTTAAAGAAAAGATTGCTGGTTTTTGGCCAGATGCTCTAGATTTATCTGCCGTTGATGTCACCACTGTAGGCCAAATTTACACCCCACTGCAGCTACCACTAAGACCAGTCTGTCAGAAGGTTCACATGATAAGCTTGTTTCTCAGCCCTGGTCTGATTGGTATACTTCGTAGTTAAGTAACATATACATCACTACAGCATGAAATTCTCTCATCAGGAAGCTGGTGGAAGAACCTTGGTCAAGGGCACAAAAGTGGCAACTTGGTGGAGTTGGGGCTTGAACCACCAACCTTCTGATCAGTAACTCAGAGATTTAATTCCCTGAGCTACCACTGCTCCTTGTAGGCAACAGGACTCATCTTGCAGACAGTAGACAATAGTGGCCCCTGAAAGTGTAGAGCAGGTGGAGGTTGTTCTGCCCAGGTTGGCCCTCATTCTGATCATACAGTACCATCATTTCTGAGTGGGCTGAACATTTTGCAGATTGCTTCTGGCCATTTCCTGATCCTTTTCCTGCTCCAGGCGTTCTCCCATCTCCAAGACATTCCGAACAGTTTCTATTGTAGACTCCAACAGTAGGTTTAGTGCAGCCAAGAATACACCAGCTGCAAATGTGAGAACCCAGTGGGAGTGTGTGCTACAGAAAAGCAGCTGTTCGTCAAAGTCTCTACATCTGTCACAAGCTTGCTGAGTCTGTTTACGAGTCCCTCCGTCTGCTTCAGACAGCTACCAGCGACGATGGAGCTGCTTCATGAGGCCGGAGATGGAGCTGGTTTCTGTCACGTGTTTGGATTTCCTCAGGAAAACCGAGCCTAAGTTTTAGTGGTGTTTATGGCACATGGTGGAAACGAATGACAGGAAGAAAAGAAAAAGAAAGAAGGAGCCCCCGCTTGCTCTGGAGCGACGTGTAAACTGATTGCACCTCGGAGAAATAAGAAGTCGTTAAAAGAACGTGTGAGCGAGGAAGTGATTAGGAAAACAAGAGCATGAAGAGGAGAGAAAGAGCGAGAGAACACCTAAAACTAATGAGAGGAAGAGAGAACGAGGCGAAGAGGAGAGATTATTATGAAGAAACCCAACGCATTATTTAGTCAATTAGTTAAATTAAGCGAGACGTGAGAGAGCTAACTGAGAAGACTGAAACCAGAAAAAAAGTGAAAAAAAAAACAAGTGAAGACACACACACACACACACACACACACACACTAACCCTGAAGTACACATTTATAAAGCCCACTCTACTCTTCCGACTGAGGGAAAAGATCGGAGCAGCCATTTAGTCCGTATTCGAGATCATTTCAGCTAAGTGTCATCTCACAGTGTGTAGTGTTTTGTAGTGTTTTGTTGTGTTGTGTGTCAGACTCTGACACTGTGTTTATGTGGAGTTCTGAGTTAACTCGTCACATTTAACTACTACACACTGAAGTGCACTGATGTGCGTCTCACTGTTACATTAACCTGCAGCAGGTGTAATGATACAGTATGTGAAAGGGAAAACACTGGGGAGGTGGAGTTTTAGGAAAAATCATCAACAACCACCACGAAGGAAGGAGGGAATGGAAAGAATGAGAGATAAATAAAACAAGATGACAAAAAGGAACTGATCAAATAAATAGAGTCATAATGGGAGACACAAGGAAGAAAAACACAAAGGTGGTGAGCTGGCCAGAAATAAAGAGGAAAAATGGATACAAAGGGAAAAGAAAATGAAAGCAAGAAAGAATGGAGAAAGAAGAGATGAAAAGAAAAAAGAAGTATGGTCTGTTAGAAAGAAGGATAGAAGGACAAAGAAGGATATAGAAACAGAGAAAGGGAGATAGATACAAACAAAAAAGAAACAAACAAAAAAGGGAAGGAATGCAAGACTGGGAGAAAAAAAGAAAGATAAACAATATAAAAACTCATGTAAGAAAGAAAGTAAGAAAAGAAAGAATATGATATGGCAAGAAATTAAGAAATTATAAAAAACAAGAGATGATGAAATGAGAGATGAAAGCAAGAGAAATGTAAACAGAAATAGAGAGAAATAATGAGACAGATACAAGAAAAAAGAATGATTGAAAGAAAGTGAGAAAGAAAAAAGAGCAAAAGAAAATGTGTTTTAAAAATAGACAGCATGAAAAAGGAGGAAATGTTGCTCTATACTGATGGATGAAGTGCTGAATAAATGAATAAATGAATGTTTGTATAGAAAATGAACAGCACGCTCAGTTCGGGTTGGAAGAACGATAATAAAAGTGAAGAAGAGAAACTCACCTTCTCCCACTCCTTCTCAGTGTTGAGGACAATAACCACCAGTTTAGGGTTCACCTGATAGCCGTCGTCCATGAACGACAGATCTCTGCCCTCCAGGACTACACCCATCATATACCTGCAACACACACACACACGCACGCACAGACAGGGTCATTTAACTCTTCAGCAATAAAGAGTCCGAGAGGGACAGACAGAGATGAAAGAAAGATGAAAGAAAGATGAAAGAGGGGACTCTGAGTGGTGCAACGGAGGATTTGGAGGAGTTGGAATCCCGGGTGATGCTGCAGCCATCCGCAGCCGAGCGTCTAGAGAGCTGATTGGCCGCACTTTCACATAGGTCATGGGGTCACCAGCCAATCATAGACGTCTGTGACCTCACGTAAGCGGAGCACGTGGCACAGATTCTTACAGCGCGTGGATCGTTACAGCGCGTGGATCGTTACAGCGCGTGGATCGTTACAGCGCGTGGATCGTTACAGGGCGTGGTCATGTATGCGTGCGGATCGTTACAGTGCATGGCTGTGTATGGAGTGCAGGAACAGTTCTATAGATCCTTATAGGTCTCACAGAGTCATTTGTTTTCATCAAGTGCTCCTCGCTGATGGCTGCTCTCACTCAGGCTAATGAGCTATTTCCTTGTTAGCAAGCTTCCACTGCTCCTCATCTGAACTCCAGCTCTATGATGGATAGTTGTTGGAGAGCTGCAGCGCCCCCCGGGACCTCTTTATTACTTCGGGCCAGTTACTGTTCACTAACCTAAACTTGGCTTCAGTGTGTTTTGGAGACTTTTCCAGCAAACTATGCAGATGCATTTGTTGCTAACATTGCATTTTCTGTGTGTGTGAGAGAGAGAGATGGAGTAAACGGTTGTCTTTAGGGGTGTGTTTTTGTATTGCATGCAGGTGCAGGTTTAACCTAAGTGCCAAAACCCCATGTGCTTTACACACACAGTGTTTAGTGTGTTTGAGTGGAAAACGGTGTGTGTTCTTTACTTTAGTGTGGTTCATTCAGCGGAGGAGAACACGCCGATCACGCAACTGGTCTTAAAGCATCTAGATGAGGTCTGTGTCGGGGCCTAAGTGAACTATGAGAAAGCGATTAGATGAATCTGAATCGGATTATTGGGACATTACGTTCGGATGCGGATAGACGAGAATAAACACCAAATGCGACACCACAAACTCAACTGTAAAATTGTAATTTTAGAATAACATCCGTTATTTTGTTCCAACTTCATGATGTCAGTAGTTGGTTAGGGTTAGGGTTAACCCTTTTTTTTAATCGTTATTATTCCTACACGCATTTAAGAATTTCACGTTGTTCTATCACTCTGTGGTTTCTTTAATGATTGGCAGTGTGAAATCAAATCAAACAGGAAACAAATCAGTTTTGGTGTGAATCAGACTTGAGGAACAGACTAATAACTTTCCTAAAAAGCATCTGAAAGTAAAAGTTTCTTTTAAAGTCTAACAGAGTATGAGTGTGGAGCCCTACAGTTAGAAAAACCGAGTTCCATTATACGAGGGGGCGTTCGGGTTAAACCAGGACTGAAATTTCTGGTGAATGAAGACGTAAATTGGCGTTTACAGGAGACTTCAAGCACAGTACGGTGATGAGACTCTTAGACTCAGTAAAACATCTGAACGGTGCAAACATTTAAAGAAGGCCATACGTCCATGGGTGACGATCCTGGTCGAGGTGGCTCGGAGCTCACTGCAGTCGTTCCCGTGAACATTCAGCCAGTGAAACGCCTGATCTTTGAAAATCGACTTGTGGAAGACATGCATCTGTCTGTGGGGGCTTCACCAACACCACTTGGCCCCACTTCACTCTACTGCGAGTTCTTGTAATGTAAAACAGCTCGCTCCAAGCCATTTCCACATGTTTGGGCTATTAAAGGAGTTCCTGGAAGGCCGGCATTTCAGACGTGAATCAGACAAACAGTCTAAACATCGCTCCGGCGTACTGAAAACACTTTCTACCTTGATGGTGTCCAAGCTCTAGTGAAACGCTCGGATAAGTGCATTAGTCTAGCAGGGGATTATATAGAGAAATAAATGCTGCACAATTCTAAAAAACATATTTAGTTCAACCATGAGACCTTCTAACCCAAAGAACACCAGAGTCACACTGAAGCATGGTGGTGGAAGCATCATGCTATCGTTCTGCTTCTGGGTAGCTCCAAGACTATTTTAGCATAGATGATGTTTACCTTACAGCTTACAGATCAATACAGGAAGAAAAAGGTCAGTGGGTTTTTATTTAAAACCCTCGCTCTCAGAGAGATCTTGAGCACTTTTGCAAGAAAGAGTGGAATAAAGTTACCAAATGAAGTTGGTAGAGTTTTATCCAAGAACACTGAGTGCTGTATTATGAGCTAAAGGTGTTTAAACTAAGTATTAAATTATAAAGTGTGAATACTTACAACTAATATACAGTATATACAGTATAGAGTGGATATACAGTACAGTGATGATTATTCCTCTACTATTTTTTTTCCAAGGTATGTTTGTTCTTTAAAAAACAGCTAATCTTGTTTTAATAATCCTGGAGCGTATTTCAGCAGCGGCACAGCATCTAGAAATAATGATGTAACGTGGTTATGATGTTATACGGTATACAGAGAGACTCGTATATCACCGCCCTAAAAGGCGAACAGGCATCGCCTCCGTTATTACCGAGCAGACGCAGGGAAAAGTCAGCTCCTTCCTCCTGCATCTAAGTTTAGCTCCACCTACGGCCTGGGCCACTTCATACACACACACACACACACACACACACACATACACACACTGACACACAACAAGTCAGAGATTGAGTGTTCTCGGAACCTAAGGCAGATAACAAGTCTCTTTTTCATGGCAGACGAGCTGTCATGGCTTTTCAGTACACCATGAATCATTATGCAAGCGTTTGAATTCTTTACATCAGGACTTATGGCACGTTTTTTATTTTTTATTTTTATTTTAATCGTCTTTAATACTTGTCGCATTTCCCTCCGCCAGAGCGCTGCAGTACAACCCGGTCAGCTTTTTACTCTTATTAGGTCCTCATGATAACAAGGGAACATTATGTGTTTCAGGTGTGTCACATGGTCTGGGGGTGGAGTCAGGGAGGATGAGGTCAGAGCAAAGGATGAGATTCTTTTCATATTCACTTTAATCACAGCAGAAGCCTGAGTTTATCAAGGTTTCAGAATCAGATTTTTCTTGAACAGTTAGACTTGAAGAATGGACAGTCAGTCTTGGCGAGTTCAATTTGGAGAGTCAGTAATAGAGAGTTAGACTTGCAGGGTCAGTATTGAAGAGTTCGATTTGGAGAGTCAGGCTTGAAAAGTCAGTCTTGCTGAATCAGACTTGGAGAGTCAGACTAGGAGAGTCCGATTTTTAGAGTCAGTGTTGGAGAGTCAGACTAGGAGAGTCAGTCTTGCAAAATCAGACTAAGTGAATCAGACGTGGAAAGTCAGAATTGGAGAGTCAGTCTTGGAGAGTCAGTTTTTCAGAATCAACCTTGGAGAGTCAGACTAAGAGTCAGACTAAGAGTCAGACTAAGAAAGTCAGTCTTGGAGACTAGGAGAGTCAGTCTGGGAAACTCAGAATTGGAGAGTCAGCCTAAGAGGGTCGGTCAGTCTTGGAGAGTCAGGTTCGGAGAGTTGGACCTGAAGAGGTAGACCAGATCCAACTCTGACTCACTCCTCAGCTCCATCAGGTCTTCTTCAGGTATTTATTGCATGTGTGTACATGCATGTGTACATGTGTGTTTATGTTTATTATTCATGTCAGATCTTCTGTCTAAACACGTTAATTTAAACTCTTTTCATTAATTTGTTAATGATCATCTGATTTTCTTCACTCAGGATGATTTACTGCGACTGACCTTTTTATTAACTTCTGATTTATTTAACTTTTCTACTATTTTTTAAATATTTTTTAAATTTCTCCTTCTTTGTCTTCTTCTTCCTATTATTATTATTATTATTATTATTATTATTTTTCAGCTCTGACATTTATTTAATCACAGTGATGACCTCATGATGACCTGATGATTTTTTTCAAACATTTTTGAGCTTAGATTTCAACTTTGACATTAGGCTTAAAAAAAACGTGGGCCTCCGAGTGGCGCAGTGGTAAAGCGCTCGCCCTATCATCCGGAGATCGCTGGTTCGATTCCCGGGTGATGCTGTAACCTCTCGCACCCGGAGGCCGAGCTCCCTCTGAGGGGAGGGATGAGAGGTACTCGTGCTCCCACATTAATGACGGCTCACGCAAGTGGAAGGAGCGGATAGCGCTGTCCTCCGAGCCGCCCCTAATGGTGTGTGAGCAAGCAGTTCGAAAAGATGCAGTCGGTGACGTCACGTGGGTCGGAGGAAACACGGGAGCCCCCTAGTGACTGGGAGGAATTGGACACCACTAAAAAAAAAAAAAAAAAATTTACTTTACTGTTGTTTATTATAATATATCTTCAATATGTTACACTTGTGTGTGTGTGTGTTTGACAAAAAAAAATCAGACTGAGAAATGTAGTGTAGCTTTAGGCATAAACAAATAGAACCACCTGCTACTGCTGGTGTGTGTGTGTGTGTGTGTGTGTTTGTGTTGTGCAGGAATGAGCTCAGTTCATATATCAAAGTTCACCACAGCGGAAAAATGAGCATTGATTCTCCCCCCAGCTGAGTCGGAGCGCTCTCTTAAACCAACAGGTCTGTGTGTGAACACGTCTCACTGTCTAATCACACGTCTGAAGAGCCAAGGGGAAGAAATAACACATTAAACCAATAATTTATATTATATTGTACAGGACAAGAAGGCTATAGACATGTTTAATAAGACTGAAGAATGTTCAGAAGGTTTGTGCTGACAGCCATCAATATTCATGACAAGAGAAAGGCATTATGAAGGAATGAGACACTAGGGGGCGTGCTGAAACAGAAAAATAAACAACAGCAAAGGGGCGTGAAGAAGCGAGTTACCCTTACCACCTTGGAGTTGATCATTTTTCCTTCGTGGCTCCAGAGTGTTTTATTAATCATTTTTAATCATTTATTCAAAACGGACTTTGTTTTAATTCATTTATTGGCAATTTGAAGAGATTATGAAGACGACATAAAACTGGACACTGAGACTGGAGACTCCTTACATAAATGTTAAACAAACCCACTGCATGTATCCTTACTTACAGTATCATCTGACACACATCTGTTTACGTGGAGTCTATATTCCCTCTGAATGAGCAGTTGTTATAGAAACAATAAAAAACAAGTGTGAATAAATAACGAATCAACAGTTTCCGATCAATCAGAATCATCGGGTATTCAGGAGCACTGTGGTGTAAAATGCTATAAATAAATTCCTTTTACAGTTCATGAGCACAACTTGTATGGCCACACCTTATAAAAAAATAATCACTATGGTACTTGGACAGCGTCGTAGATGGAGAGAAGATCATCAGGCGTATAGGTCAACCTGAAAGGATTGATTACTGGATTAAATCAGCGCCGCTGGTACTCATCGACTTTTGTCAACTTGAGCATCAGGAGGGAAAAAAAAGAAAAAGTGAAAGAAGTCGATGTCTGGGCTGGACTGATGTAATTTATTAGCATGATGCAGAATTTGAGTGGACGATTCTTTGGATTCTGAGCAGGTCGTTTCCTCGGTAGCGCTAATGGCCTCTGAAAGCGCTGACCGTTTCCTAATAAAGGCGTGTTTTGTCTGGCACCTCGAGCAAACAGAAATTGCTCGTGTCAAGATCTCATTCTGCCTCATGAGGCGAGCAGACCAGGTTTGTAAAGACCTCAGGTTAAAAAGGGAAAAAAAGGCAGACGCTTTGAGAAGAATGATAAAGTATTTATATCTCACATTAAAAAGCACTAGGAGAGAATCACACAGGAGAGAGGCGTACGCTGTTAAAAAGCTCCGGCTCGGCGGTGTGCTGGATATAAACAAAATTTAGAGTAAACACTAAGGAGTGATGAGAGGCACGTGCCACACCTCGTGGAGATCTCGGGGGCATCGTGTCTGTGTGTGTTGGTACAGGTAGCGGCGGTCTGGCTGAGCCTGCTACGTCACTGAGAACACTATGTGCGGTAACTCGTCAGCATAACATTACAGAAAGATTTCTCCCTTTTAGACAGCTAAAATAAGATAAAAGGGGGCATGCTTCGTCATTGGAAAACGGAGGAACCGACTATTATGGGCTCAGAGGTTGCAGATACAGGTTTGATGGTTAGATGAATGCACAGGGGGTCAGAATTTGAATTTCAGAGTCAAGCCTGCAAAAAACAGGAAGTCTGTGGAGAGCGTACAGACCAGGAGAAACTTGGTGATATTGTCTCATCAGGATTCTGGCAGCAATCTCTCGGATAAGATATCCTGAGGAGAAGTGCATCACAGTAGTCCAGCTTTGATGAGATAAAGCCATGAATGTGTTTTTCAGAATCTGCAAGACACAGGACAGGACGGGGCCTTGCTATGTTCCTGAGGGGGACGAAAGAAGTGATGGATGAAATGATCGAATGTAATATGACAAGAGGTAAACCTGATGCCCAGGTTGGTTACTGAAGAGAATAGGCAGATTAAGTGATTATAATGCGATGGGGTTATACTGTACAGTAGATGAGTGCTGGGGTTGAGTGTGTGATGGACGTCAGTTCTCAAGCTGTTTAATTGTGCAAGAAATTGTGTTTTAAACTCAAGTCAGGAGGCTAGAATTGACCTTGCTGTAGATGGACATGCAGCAATCGTGATGTAGATTTGGCTTATGACATGACCAACAGGGAGCATGAAGAAGCACCTAGAACTGAGCCTTGAAGGATCCCACAGATCACAAGGGCCATAATAGACTTAAAACTTTGCATTCTGGGATCTATCAGACAAACAGGATTGGGGCAGCACAGACCCAAAGAGTCCACAGAAGTTGTGGAGATGCCTAGGTAGAAAGCCATGGTTGATGGTGCCCAATGCAGTCAGCAGCAGGTAATTTGTTGAACTCGAGATGAAGAGGTTGTTGAACTCGAGATGTTCCAGAAGGTGAGTAGCGACCACCTTATCCCAGTTACTGGAAAGAATGTGGAGTTTGGAATTACAATATCAGTCAAAAGTTTAGACACAAGTTTGGATTTGTTTTCTACTGAATACTGATTTTGTTTGTTGTATTGTCAAGAGAATTTGCGAAACCCATCAAGCTCCATGATGAAACTGTCTCTCATGAAGACCTTCCCAGGAAAGCAAGACCAAAACTGAGCTCTG
>JAOVVA010000028.1:406376-425073 GCA_028565275.1 Leiocassis micropogon | reverse complement strand
ATGAAGCTTTACAGAGCAGAAGGAGCAGATATACATCTCAATATCAACTGTTCAGAGGAGATTATTGTGTGTTTTGGGATAAACGTCTTCAGCATTGTTTTACAGTGTAGAAAGAAATAAAAATCTTTTGATGGGTACTGTAGACCTGTAGTTAGACAGGACTTTAGGGTTCATGATGTTCTTTTTGAAGAGGAGGGCGATCAGTGCAGCTCTTTGAGCTGGTGTGGTGCTACCTGCTCTGTGACAGTGATTAACAGTCGTGGGACTGAGCGCTGAGAGTAGCCAGTCATAAAGCGTTTCATTCAATTAACAATGTCCACACCTGTTACCTCATTAAAAAGATGTAGGGGTGGAGGGGAGAGTTCCCAGACCGACGATTGATAGAACAGAGTGGCAGAGAGGTCGAACCGGAGAGCAATGATGCTCTTATGTCGTTGACCTTTGCAAAGTGGTTAATGACACAGATGCGCTGCTCCTCATTCTTAACTAGATGATGGTTGATGGTTGCAATAATCCACTGGAAATGATCAGAGTGATCGTTAATAATGTTGGAATATAACGCAAGGTGAGCTTTCTTGTGTGATCTAGAACATTCCTGTTGGTAAGTCTGATGTGCACCATGAGTCCAAAGCCTGCTCAAGTACTTTCATTTTCTGAATTTCTGGGTTGAACCAGAAAAGAGAGCAAATAAAAGAGACTACACTGTGTTCCACCTTTGCATGACGGTCAAGGGCATCACTCAATGATTTGTTGTAGAATTCCAGCACAGCATCGATCAAAGTGAGTGACATTAAGGAAATCTGCTGTAGGTCAAAAGCCAGAGCAGCCTGATCAATTTTTGTGCCAGTTCCTAAAATTGATTTTTATGTCAGGGTCTGATGAGCTGAGATGTGGAATCTATTTCCATAGAAATCACAACTGATCAGACACACCCAGATCAGTGTCTGCAATGACCAAATCTAGGGCATGACCCCTGATGTGAGTATTGACAGCATCAATGTGTTCCAGGTTGACAAGTACTAAAAGATTTAGAAAAAAAACTGCTGTGTAGGAGGAAGAGTTGTCAAGATGTGTTTCGAAATCTCCAGTAATTGTGATGTTGGAGTAAAAAGAGCAAAGTAAACGGGAATAAAGGTTGCATTCCAGTTAGGGACAGTAGATTAAGAGAAGAGGCACTCTCTGGTCAGGTTTACACTTTACAGTAAAGTTGTTTCAGAACAGGATGGCTAAGCCACCACCACGCCCACAACTACGGGCCTTTTCTAAGTAACTGTTGATGACCTTGTTGATGCCATGATGCAATGCTGTTAATGAGAACATATATGTAACATATATGAGCTGTACATGTAAGAGACCATGTACAGAAAAGCTCAATAATAATTTTAGGGGGAAAAAAAAGCATGGGCTGGTATATTTGGGAACAGTGTACAAAAGACTAAAGTGGACTCCACATTTACCATCAATCTCAGTAAGTGTATCACTCTGTGCTTCCAGTAAAGACACCACTGTGCATATATCAGGGGCAATTTAATAGACCATAATGTTTAATAACATTGAGACATTTAGGAGCATATGGTCGATTGAGGGACGAGAGCTTCAGTCTGGAGATCTTTATCTTCAATGCCATGACTGTCCTGAAAATCCTGGCAGGCAGTAGATACTTGGCTAACATCAGCTAATGTAGCTGGCTGGCTAGTCAACATTACACCAGCTCAAATCTGCAGACAGGATCTCCTCAGCCAACCAAGCAAAGTCACCAGCCAAGCAGACATCCAGTCATAAAAGAGTGTCAGGAGCATTGGGCAAGAAGAAGAGCAAATAGCTATGTAGTGTGGTGGACAGAGGGGGGCAACAGGGAGACAGTGGGGGACAGTGGAGAACAGTGGGGCAAAATGGGGAAAAGAGAGGGACGGTGGTAGACACTAGGGGCAGTGAGGAACAGTGGTGGACAGTGGGGTACAGTGGAGGACAGTAGTGGTAGTGGAGCAAAATGAGGCATGACAGACAGTGGTAGTCAGTGGAGTATTGTGTGGAAGTTAGTGGGACTCAGTGGGGGATAGTGTGCCACAATAGGGGACAATGGGGCAAAGTTGTGCAAAATGGGTGGACAGTAGGGAATAGTGGGGGCAGATGGGGCAGTGGAGCACAGAGGGGTACAGTGGGGCACAATTGGAGACAGTGGTAGAGGGAAGGGGGCAGTGTTGCACAGTGGGACACTGCAGGAGACAGTGGTGGCCAGGAGGATATCCAGGTGATGAGTGCAGCCACAAAAAAATCCCTTTTCCCAGATCATATTTTTCTCGAATCTGATTCAGAATTTTTGCAGGAATCACCGAGTCCTGGGTATCGGTGCTGTCTCCACTACGACTTCTACTCAGTTCAGTATCAATGAGCAAGACAAACAGAAAAAATATGAATAATGTACAGTATAGTTACATTCAGTGCTGGTGAACTCGTTCACTGGTGTTACAGAAGCTATAAAGAGTCGCTCCCTCATCAGCATGTTCTCCCTTCCTCTGTGTTGAAATGCACCTTGTCATGTTACTGAGAAACGAGAACATCACAGCTCTACGCCTGACTGTTACAGAGCGATGACACTGGAGACTCCTTCCGTACCTGGTGTACTAATGACTATACACCTGTGTTAGTTTAATCTGTGCATGGAGCAGCGGGCTTCTACTGTAGGTCTCTGTTACTGTGGAAACAGTAACATAATAATAAACCTGTGATTTGACCAATCATATGGAGAATTTATCAGTGCTGTGACGAGAGAGAGAGAGAGAGAGGTTCTTTGCCTAAAGGCAGACAGTGAGTAAAAATAAGGTCAGATCTACACCTGCTTCTGAGACCCAGCTACTTCTCTCAACGCTGCTCTCATTTACATAATGACTTATATGAACATAACCTCTCTCTTTCGCTCTCCAACATTAGCACAAGGCTTCGCCTCGAGCACGGACAGCGCTTGTAAAAACACCCCATCGGTTTCATCCGTTTTGTTTTAGCACAGCTTAATAGCACAGTGACTCGGGTGTGAATCTAACAGCCTTCACAAGTCCACGCCGAGTCTACAAACCTCCCTTTGTTAAGCTTTGCTGTTGTGTTGTTTTTTTTTTTTCTTTTTCAGGTTAACGCATGCATCGTGGACGAGCTCGTCATGTAAATGTGCTCATTCTGGAGTCTGCAGTGTCCCAGATACAAACCACCTTAGCAACCGAGAGAGAGATCAAAAGAGAAACGCCTACTCAGCACACACTCTCCTCCGCCGAGGAACAGAGTGAGTGATAGAAACCCATGGCAACTCCTGAATCTTAATAGCTTTGAAAGAGAGAAAAAAAATACATATATTTACGTGGCAACACATTGACGCTATCTGGATATGCATGCACTTGGATTTACACTTGATGTGGGCGTGGCCTAAACTCACAGGTGATGTTTTTATTCTTAATTGAAATACAAACCTTATTGGAATACCTCTGGAAACACTGGGGTCAAGGTGGTGTGTGTGAAACCCGGCTCGGACAGTTCCTCATCCTCAACTACATCTCTTCACTTCCTACTGGTCTCAGCTCCTAGAAATCCCACTCACACTGTGTTTACTTGTACTCGTACCTTCTTCAGGTCACGTATGTACTGTATCTCCTCCTTCCTCAAACAATATATTCCTGAATGTCCTGCTCTCAAGTCAAGCGATGTCATGTTGGTCCCTTTTACATTAGTGATATAATTGAAGTCCTTGAATTTTTAATTTTTTTGAATTTGATATTTTCTAATATGTTCAGTTGTTTGTATTTCCTTAAATGGGTCCGGGTTCGATTCCCGGCCAGGCTCGATTCCTGTCTCTGTGTGCATGGAGTTTGCATGTTCTCCCCGTGCTTGGTGGGTTTCCTCCCACAGTCCAAAGATATGCAGGTCAGGCTAATTGGCATTCTTAAATTGCGCATAATGTGCGTGTGTGCTTGTGTGCCCTGTGATGGATTGGAACTGTGCCATAGGTGAGTCTCCTCCAGACAGGCTCCAGGATAAGTGCTATAGAGAATGAGAGAGTAAATATTTCCTAAAATATAAAGCCTGAGTTAGTGTAGCATAAACGTGACAAAGCAATTACTACAATTAATAAACTAACCACCCGGCAGTGGTGGCTCAAACAGATAAGGCTCTTGGCTACTGATCAGAAGGTTGAGGGTTCAAGCCCCAGCCAGAGCTGCCACTGTTGAGCTTTTAAGCAAGGCCCTAGGGTTAGCCTAACTGGGCGCTTCCTAACTGGGAAATGTGGAAAAATCATTCCACTGACAAATAAACGAATCTTGAGATTGAGTGAATCTCTCACACACTGTCTGTCTAATCCCAACAACACATTCATACTCGTTCACATCCCTCATGCCGTAAACTGATTTATATAAAACTTCATATATCATAAGCGCTTGTTTTAGGGGTGTGGCCGAGCAAGTCGCTATACGGTCACATGATGATCCATATCTGTAGGCAAAACCTGTGCTAGTAACCGACCCTAAAAAACCTCACTTCTCTGATTCACCCTTTTGAACAGCATCTACCTCATGCTGTGCCGAGTTATTTTTCAGCGTCTAGGAAAGAGCGAGTGATTCCCGGAGTGAACAAAAAGCACAAACTCCTGCTTCAGGATATAACAGAGTCTGTCGTGACGTGCCAATAAAGTAGGAATAGACATTACACCTTGAGGATTTCGTCTTCTGTTATCCTCCGGCGTAATATTTCAAAGCGTGTGCAGATGTAGTCTGTAAGAAAAAAATGGACTATTTTGTGGAAGAACACCGAAGTGTGCAGAATCAATGCGTTAAAGCTCTTCTGAAAGCTCACTACCTGCACACGCTAATCTTTACGCCTCATCCAGCACCACATTCGTGTCAAATTCAAGCCTTCTGATGGACGTGTGCCATACTGGCGTGTTTGGGTTCTCTGGCTGTTTCAGGAATATTCTGGTGATCTCCTGTCACAGCGCTGCATGGGATGAACCCCGGGCTGTCTGTTATCAAAACAAGCACAGCTTGCCGAGTGTCAAAAACAATTAGCCAGGTATGATTACCGGCAGCAAAAGAAAGACACACATGACTGGATTTATGCGCAGCACCTGCCAACCGCGACAATCCAATACATACGCATTAAATATTTTGAAACTATTATTTTTTCTTTTATTGACGGATTTACATGCTAGCTAAAGGATTTCCTGCATTTCCTCCTCATCATAAAGGCTTGGCTTCACCGTAGAGCTAGCGTCACGCTAAATATGTTTCTATAAGTGTAAGAGATCTACAGTCCATCTGGCACGAACAGGGGGAACGCAATCTTCTAAACCTGAAGTAAACCGCGTCTGATGAGATGCGTAAAGTTTACCTGCGTAATGCACTTGCAGGAACCTCTGGCTTCTCCGCTTGACCCGAGCAGCTGACCGTTCCATCCGGGATGCGCCCCTCCTCTCGAAACATGGCGGCTGCGGCGTGACTGAAAATCCCCACCGCGTCCTTCACGCGGGTTTCCAGCGGATAGTCCCACTCGTCATACGCGATGGAAATCATTCCCGGTGGAAAGGTTTCTGGAGTGCGTGCCGGGTTACCGGATGTAAGACTGGGGACGATCCACACGAACCCGGCGCCGACCAACCCGAGCGACCGGGCCTCGAGCATCACCAGCTCGGCCTCGTCTTTGGAGCAGTACAGCAGGATGACGGGCGATTGGATGCGCTTGAGCTGCACGTGCGCTCTGTCCTCAGGTTCTCCCACGCCCTCTAGCGTCACCACGCTCTGCAGGTCCCAGCGCACGAAACTCTGCTCCACAGTGGCGCGGATGGTCATGACGAACTCCTGATGGCCGGGGAACCTGGTGGTGACCACGGAAAAGACGTGCCAGTCATATTCCTCCATGACAGCCAGCATGAGCAGGGCTTCCTGATGGAGCGACGCGCTGAACTGGAAAAAAGAAGAACTGGCGTCCTGGGGAGAAGAAATGAAAGAATACAAATTAGAAGTGTTTTTTTTTTCCCTGGTGGCAATCAAGGTACATGAGCTTGCAGAAAATATTAGCCCCCGCCCTCCAAAATAAAAAAAATAAAAAAGATAAGACACATTTCAGGTCTAAAGAAGACAAACCAGGGGGAAGTAATGTTACCAGTCAGCTGTTTGGTGGAAGAGCCAAGTGTAAAAACTCACAGTAAACAGTAACATAAAGAAAGAAAAAAAGAAAGAAAGCAAAACAACAGTACCATTTCAACAGAATCCTTTTACACTTTAGCTTCAAAATTTCCACAATGGAGATATTTTCTCTATTATTACTTTTCTAATTATTTTCTAATTATCAGTACATGAATAGTTCCCCTCGCCTCGCAGTCCGTCTACTGGAGCTCGCGTGTGACATGGGAACGTGGGCGGAGCTTTAAAGTGACATTGCCTTGGACCAGAGTCCGGGTTCGATTCCCCTCAAACCCTCAGGGTCTATGTGTGTGCATGTTCTCCCCGTGCTTGGTGGGTTTCATCCAGGTACTCCGGTTTCCTCCCACAGTCCATGCAGATTAGACTGACTGGCGTTCCCAAATTGCCCGTAGTGTGTAAATAAGTGTGTGAATGAGTGTGTGAGTGTATGTGTTTGTGCCCTGAGATGGATTTCCACCCCATCCAGGGTGTACCGCTCCTCATCCCCAGGGTAGGCTCCGCCCCCATGACCCTGTATACAGGATAAAGCGGTATAGACGATGAGTGCGAGAGAGAGTGATGTTTTTATAGGAGGGAAATATAAGACCGCTATTTCGTCGTGTGTTTGAGTAATAACTCGTATTAGTGTACGGCGATGTTAAATCTCAGAGCTCCTGTACACGATGTGCAAACTTTGCCAGGACCAGTGATATACTGTGAGACGATTAAATACTAGTAGTCAGAGAAAACATAAGCATGAGAGAGAGAGAGAGAGAGAGAGAGAGAGAGAGAGATCGGCCCCAAGCGCTGCTGCAGTCACCAGCCGAGTTACTTTAGAGTAATGACTGCGTCTTTAAAAGGTGACAGAATTACAGTGTGAAACACCAAGTCATTTATGCGCTCCAAAACTCATTCAGCTCATGAATATCCACGTATATACACACACACACACACACACACACACACGTACACAGATATCCTGATACACACCGGGGCTCGGATTAAAAGACAGGAGTTGCGCGCACTGCAGTGTCCCGTAAACAGGTTAAGCAGCTGTAGGTAATGGGGTTTATATGATATTATACTCGGATTGTCAGAGCTCTGCTCGCGGGAAAAATGGATGCCGTCGCCATCAAGGAGAAAATAATCTCATCTTACTGACTCCACTGAGATCTCAGGGAGTCTGAGAGAAACCTCGGATCCAGACAGTGAAACCGGCGTCCTCGTTAGTGCCGTAATCAGAACACAGACACGCGGTCGCACGCGACGTTCTGATTGGCTGAAGTCTGTAACGCTCGTCTGGGTTCATGCCGTACATTACAAACACTTTACACCCGAAAGCACGAGTGTTCTTTTGCACAGTTTGTGTAATTTCGAGAGGAAGAATGAGTGCTGAAGCGATCTGCACAAACAGAGATCAGATGGAGGAGGCGTGTGACCACCACGATTATCACAACCTCAGCCTCGTTTATCACCTCCTTACACACACTGTGTGGTTTGTGATTTAAAAAATAATTCCACACCTATATTCATCTATACTCATATCTTTCTGTCTTTTATTCATACCAGCTGTCCCTGATGCTGAACATTAATGACTGATAAAAAACAATACAGCATCTGTAGTGTCCAAAAGAAAGTGTGGGGCAAAGTGTGAGCTTTAGCGGAGTTAGTCTCATACTGTATTCTTCATGCGTGCTCAATTTAAATATTAGTTAAACTATGTGACAATATGACAATATGACGTACCGCCAAAAATCTTAGCAAGTGAAATATCCTTTAATCTAGCCAAGACTTTTCATAATTTGTTAAAATAACTTTATAACAAAACAAGTACACTGTTACCTTGGCATACGAGGCGAGTTCTTAAGGTGAAATTTTGTATCGTGAAACACAGAAAATAATGTAAATACAGATAATCCGCTCCACACACCCAAAAATATGACCAATATTACCATTTTCCAACACTATAATCATATTTTTGCATATAAAAACAATTAAAACATTTAGAGAAGACATGTAAATGCAGTAAAATATGAAATAAATAGACATTAAACCTCACTTAACCTTAATTTATGGTTCCTCTTGGCAACGGCTGCTACTGTATAAAAACCAAACTGAAAGCGGCTCCCTTTTCTTCTTGATACCGTTCTTGATAACAAGGAGAATAAAATCTCTCAGGCAGAAAAAAACTGTGTTTTAGTCTGAACTTAAAACGTTGCTAATGTTCCTGCAGCCCTGATGTGCAGGGGCGATCTGTTCCACAGTCTAGGTGCTATAACTGCAACAGCATGACCTCCTCTGAGCTCCACCCCGGACCCAGGAACAGACACGAGCACCCGGTCAGAGACTCTACGTGTCCTAGAGCAGGTGTGAGGATGTGCACGCTCAGAAATGTACAAAAGCACTAAAGCATTAAGTGACTCCAAAAACCAGCGATCAGGCCGAGGAACTGGATTTTAAATGTTCATGAGCTGTAAGTCCTGATCATCGGAATTAAAACAAAACTGGTGTGAAATATATTTCAGTTTATATGCAAGGAATCTGGAATATATGAGTTTCATTCTTAAAAAAAAAAGAAAAAACACACTGATATTGGCTACATGTCACGTCACACGCAGGACTCGAGTTCTCCCGTCGTCCCTGTGGTACTCGAGCCCTGAGTACCGTATCTCAACAACTCTCCATCACTGAACTCTATTATTTCTTTCCTCCTCTCATAAATTACCCAGAAACCATTACGCTATAAAAACGTGACTTTTTTAAATTACTGACTCCATGTAACGTTCAGCACAAAGCCAGTTTCTCCTCAAGTCCAGGTGTGTTCGGTGCAGCTCTCTCACATTTCTGAGGTTAGAGCTAAAAGTCACTTTAACCCTTTACCTTCATACTGTGGATAAAAGCAATGGGAATTTTTATTTTTATTTTAGTTTTGCATTTTTCATTTCCTTGGGGCAACAAAAACGATCAGTGTCTATTATTCCTTTACGCACCCCAGTATAGGACTATTCCAAATGGTTGAGATGTCACTTCATGGTAAAAGGGCCAAGGGAAAAAAAATGTGAAAAAGCACCTGAAATGCTATGAACCTATTGAAAAACATTATTTAAAGACACATTATCTAATTATCTAGTTGTTTTGTTGGATGTTTTTTAAAAAATTTTATTCATAGCACCCCTCAACCGAATGGTAGAGATGGCTTAATCAGGTTAAGTTCGACACACTTTCCAATACGATATAGTGACTCTACTCTACCAAAAAGCTGAGCAGTGCTACAGGCTAGGCTTGCTCACCAGATGCACCAACTGTCTCCAGTGCTTCCTATTGTGCTTCATTTTTCTCTATGACGACTCTAAGGAGGAACTGTTTAAGTTCAATTTTTTGGATCAGTCGTTTATTGAGAGCCTCATAGCTAACTGGCACAGAATTTAGAAAGTCAGTCACATGTGAGCACATTTTAATTAGGATATAATCACAGAAATACTTTTTATCATTGTATTAATATGTGGATCCCTTTAGCATCTAGACTGTTGAACATCTTCCATAAGTTGTCTGTAAGCAGGTGTTATTTATCATACTTTTATTTTCTTTAACTTTACGTTGATTTTACCCTGAACACATCCACCACTCCGGGAAAGATTTACAATAAGTCCTGAAGCTCAACAGGAAGTTGCATTGTCAGATTCCTAAGTCCTTAACGTCTTCATTGCATTAGCATGGTTGTTATGCTAGTTTTTTTTGTGCATTTGCTAATTCTATATTTTAAAAAAAACTAACCTCTCTAAACACTGTCACTGATTTAAAAGCCAAATAGTAGCACAGAAACCCTATTATTTATTTATTTAGTAAAGTTGAGATATTTCTGCCCGCCGCGTCTGACTGGTTGAACGTTTGTTTATTTGGATTCAGTGTTGAAGAACGATTTTAAAGAACAGCGTTTAAAGGCTAAACGGACACATTGTCAGACGGAGGACGCGGGAAAGATGCTTTTATGAGTATGAACGCGCAGCACAATGGGAACTAATGCAACACAACACCGAGCGAGGCACCAGAACGCAGACGCTGCGGTGCGATATGTAATATTGAGGCGTATTGTATAAGAGACAATATGGCGTGGCAGCTGAGAGACAGGAGGCAGCGCTCGCTCGTCAGGCGCGTGAAAGAGCTGAGAGAGAGACGGCGGGGCTCTGGCGGAGCGGCGGCGATGATGACGGACTGGGAAGACGTGTGAGAAAGCCGAGAAACGTCCGGGCGAATGAAAAGAACTCTCATTAGATTTACAGACGTTTTCATTCACGGCTTTATGACTCACTTCCTGCGAGTCGACCGCAAAGACGAACAATTCTACTTAGTTATTCATTTCACGTCCTTAAAGGTTACAACAGCATTTGGGATTTGGACGCTCGCCTACGAACGCTACCGTATACAGAATAATCGCTGTCTTGTTATCTTCTTTTAGTGAAAAAGTGGGCGGAGCTGAATCTAGGTGGATTGTGGTGTTGCATCTTATCATAGATCAGAATAATAATTTTAAAAAATGATCTGTAAAGTTTTCTGTAAGGAGTCTCCAGTGATAGGGGTGGAGCTAAAAGCCAGTAACGAATGTTTTTATTAAGATAAAAAGAAGAAATGACCGACGTGTCGTTCTTTTATAAACAGAACTGGGCGTGTCATGTAAGAGGAATGAAGGACTTCAGGAGGTGACCAGGAGCGGAACGGTAACTCTGGGTCAGGGTCGATTGTTCTCCTTTAACTGCTCACCACCAGGTGTTTTATTTCACTTACAGATGTGTTTGTGAAATGAGTTTCTTCACTTGACCTGAGAAATCTTTCATGAAAGTGGTGCACTCGTCTGTTCCATCCATCAATTAGAGCGACCATTCGTCCATCGAACATCCCTCGGAACTCATGATGGTGTGTGTGTGTGTGTGTGTGTGTGTGTGTGTGTGAGAGAAAGAAAGAGAGATGATGATGATGATGATGATGACGATGCCTCCATCATTCCTCCATTACTTCATCCTTCAGGACAGAATTGAAAAGAAAAAAAAAGAAGAAAAAAAACCCCTAAAACTCCCAGAATTCATTAGTCCTTCATTACACTTCACCTCCAGGGGGAAAAACTAAAGAACTCGAAGCCCCAGAAAACGGGTCCGTGCGGAAAATCCATGCAGCTCGAGCAAAGTCGAGTTCCCGCTCAACCGCACCGCGCCTGTCCTCCTAATCCTCTCCTGCAGGAAAGGGGGGAGAAATGAAATCTTTTCTCTCATTCTTTCGTCATCTCTCTCTCTCTTTTCCTCTTCTGTTTATTAAGTTCCAGATCATTCCCGGATCGCAGACTCGCGCTCGCCTCACAACTTAATGTTAATGCTAATTCCTTAATATTTAGGAGAAGTGCTGAAAAAAAACACACCAGAGGACAAGACAAAGGCACACACACACACACACACACACACTCTCACACACACACTCACACACCCAGTACAAGTGTGTGTTTAATAAGACGCGGCGCAGAGTTCCGTCAGAGATAAAAACGTAACATCATGTCTAGCTCGGAGAAAACACAAGCTAACACGTTTACGTCAGGGAGTTATAATCTCTCTCTCTCTCTCTCACACACACACACACACACACACAAGAATAATTATTCTCGTTCAAATACAAGACTCGGACTGATCTGTGTGAGTGACAGACACGGGATTTAATTAAACAGATTAAATAACTAATCACAGAGAATATATAACACTCAGGTGATATCAGTGTGTGTGTGTGTGTGTGTGTGTGTGTGTGTGTGTGTGTGTGTGTGAGAGAGGTTTGTACTATCCTTATATTAAGTGTTAAATGTTATCGCTCTGAAGTTTATTATTTTCCTCCATCAGCATGTTTTATTCCTCTTACACCTCAGATTATTCTTTCAATAAACAAACATCAGACTTTTTATCTGTTATCAGTAACATTTTCTGTTATCGACACATTTTCACTAATGACACAGCACCTGCCACACACACACACACACACACACACAGTCGATTCTTCACTTTGACACAAAAAACCCCAAAACTCTGATTGTTCTGGTTGCAGCTTGACCTCTGACCCTGGAGACTCCTTTCCGTAAATCTAACCCTTGATGATTTTTTTTCCCAGACCTGTTTCCTATTAGTGGAGTCCTACTGAGCGAGCTGTTGCTATAGAAACGCCACAGTATTGGAACACAATATAAACCTGTAATTTGTGTCTTATTACATCTCTCGACCAATCAGAATCCAGGACTCAGGGGTTCTATGTACAGCCCCGGAGACAAGTGGAACCTGACACCACGGTGCTGCCTGTAGGTTCTGGAGTCTCACTGTGACACACACACACACACACACACACAGTACACAGACACACACACACAAACACACACACGCATCGCTAAAACACTAACCTGGATGTATAATCCGTATAATCTATTCCTGATTGTTTATGCATCATTACGTTCTCTCTTTCACTTGCTCACTCTCTCTCACACACACACACACACACACACACTTGTGATGTTCAATTTATGCATGCTTGGGATCTTTAAAGATGACGTCTTATGCACAATTCACTCTTGGATAATTTTTGGACATTTATACAGGTGACACACACACACACACACACACACACACACACACACACATATATATATATCTATAAATTTTTGTGCATAAATGTCCTCGAACTTGAGTTTTAAATGTCCCAGCTGGTATGACATCATTCATATGAAAAGAATAAAAGGCAGATGGGGAGGGTGGGCAATTTGCATAGCCCCGCCTCCAGCTTGAGTGCCCTCTTTTCCATATTGGCCTGTTTCCTGTGCTCTGATTGGCTAGCACAACTGCACTTTTAAAATAATAATAAAAATGGGCGGGTTTGATATGCTCAGGTTCGACCCTAATGGCTTCCCATAATGGCAGCGCGGTTTCTGCGGCAGGTTTAACGCGGATAATAAGACGACTGAGGAGACATCACCAGGTGCTCGAGCGGCAAGTTTCATTATAAAGAGCTTCTAGAGGAAAGTTTAGAGAAAACCAGAGTCGTGTCCTCGAGCGAACTTCAAGGGGAACTAATTTACTAGAATACATTAAATATAAGACACTGAAAAGGCTGTGAAAGTGAGACAGTTGGCGGAAGCTACTTTTATTGCACTCACTGGAGACGACTGGACGTCAGTAAGTAACCATGACGACCTGTGTGTAACAGCACGTCCGATCGCTGACACATGCTAACTGCACTCACTCGCTCTGGACGTGCTAAACACACAAGAAAGACAATTATATCAACGCACGCGTTAGCCAATTGTGCTAGCCAAGTTAAAAAGGAGATAACGGACCTGGTCGCCGCTATAGGATGAGATACGACTCACAGTATTATTACTGCTGTAAGGAGTTCACTATTCCACAGATTATAATTTACCTTCTTAAACTCATAAATATTTGAGATTTTATGAAACTGTATAATCGGTTTCATTTCTTTATTCCAACATCACGTTATACAAGTAAATGTGAGTATTTTAAAATTGTGATTAATCGTGATTAATCTGTCTAACTCCGATTAACTGGATAAAATGTTTTTAATCTACTGACAGCAATAATAGAAAGTAAATGGCGCTTGAACCAGGAGTGAAGCTGAAGGAGGTTCAGAAACGTCAGAGCCCAGGATCTGAAGTGTGTGTTTCAGCTGGAACATTAACACACACACACACACACATTTTGGAGATCTTTAAGACTCATATTAAGTTGTTTAAAAGGAGTATAATACAGCGTGACCTTTAAAGATCGAGTGCTGGATCTAACAGACGCACATGAAGCACAGCGAGAGGAACCAAATCAGGTCCATTCATCATCTCTCTCTCTCACACACACATTTACATGCGTCTCGTTATGACGTCTACTTATTCTTACCACATGCATGCCGTACGCTGCAAACTCGTCCTTATATCTAACAGTATACAGATATAGATTCAGCGTATCTATTGATCGATATCTATTGATATAAGATCAATATCACGATACCAATCTAATTCAACGATACAGTTTTTTAAATCTCATCATTAACATGTCACTCTGTTTAGAATAAATGGACGAACTCGCTGTCGACTGTCCAGGTTGATACGGTTCTGCATCGAGAGAGAGATTAAACTGAAAGCGTTTGAGGAACGACGTGAAACGGGAAGTCGTGACGCGACACCGCGAGCGACACTTCAACTCCATGGGAAGTTTGTTTAGGACTTCGGCCAGTTTTTTTTTTTTTTTTAGAATCTTTCTACCATTTTCTTTTCATCTCAGAGTAACCTCATAGGGTTTGTGGTCTCTGCGTCACTTCACAGAGAGCACACACACACACACACACACACACACACACAGACAGAGGAAAAAGAAAGAAAAATACACTGGTGATTTGACTCTTTCGCCCACTCCGAAGATGACATTGGTTCGGTTACAGAGAGAGATATGAAAAGGGGGTGCACTGAAACCCCCCTCCGCTTTCAAATCAAAGAAATGAGTTGGATATTTATAGCTCTGAGGAACCGCAGGCTACAGGCTGCTCCTCCTCTCCAGCCCTGTCTCACTTACTTTTCCCTTTGTTTGGTTTTTTTAATTTCCTTCTGCTTCTTTAAACTCAGGAGAGGAGAAGAGCAGATCTCCTGTCAGAGCCACACCAGATGTACGATATTTACGCAGCCACGCGGTCACCCAATCACATGGCAGCGACACGGTGCACTAAATCATACGAACAATCACTCTGTACAGCCGTGCTGAGCGTGAAGCCGTCTCACCATGAACACAACATCTCATGGATCACTTTAGCTTCGTCAGGTTCCAGTTCTTGGCTGACAGGAGAGGAACCTGATGTGGTCTTCTGCTCGTCCATGCTGAGATCCTTTCCTGCTCAGCTTGACTGTAGACCTGTCTCATCATTCTCATCTCATCTCTCTAATAAAACTCAGTGTTTTCTTTATTTTCCGCACCTTTCTGTGTAAACTCTAGACAGTGTGGTGTGTGAAAACCTCAGCAGAACATCAGCAGTTTCTGAAACACTCAAGCCCTCATCTCATCACTCATCTTCTACAAGTATCCATGGCAGGGCTGAAGTCACAGAGATCAGACCTTTTCTGTCTGAAGTGAACATTAACTATCGACTAGCACTAATAACTAAATAAAGATCCACTGGGGCAGGACTCACGCTGCTCCATGCTCTGGGTTTTTTTTAAATTTTTTTACACCAACATTTTTTTTCATGATAAAAGAACAGAGAACTGAAGCTTAAAGATTAAAGTATATATAATTTAATCAGCTACAGTCAGGCCGAATCGGATCAGATTTGGTATCATTAAATATCACGTTGCCTTATAGATCAGATCAGATTATAATTATCAAATATCCAATCGTCGTGAATTCTATCAGATAAGATCACATATCATCAATTGTTGCATTGGATCAGAGCCAGAGCGTCGTTGCTTTATTTATCAGATGGGATCGTATCATGCACGAGTCTGAGGTTTACATTTTCAGTGTGGGCTCTGAAACGACTCATAAGCAGTAAATCCCTGCAGTTCTGCTTCCTCGGTTACATTAAACAGTAAATATTGTACATAATGAATCAAATTCAATCGACTCAGTGATTCAGCAATCAGTTACAATCTCACTAAACTGACTAGAGGGGAAAAAACTTGCTCTCTATACACCAGTCTATATACACACACACACACACACACACACACACACACATCCGCAATAATAATAATAATAATAATAATAACACTCTTAACACACAGCTTACACACATTTTAGGAAATCTGTTCTCAAATATATTTCTCTGAAAAAGACACACACACACACACACACACACACACTTACTTGCCAAATGCTTATACATTCCAAACAAAATGAAAAGACTCTCCTGGAACCATAAAAACAAAAACAAAAACAAAAGGAAGCTCAATTCAATTTCTACAGTGTTTGTTTGGCTTATTTGTTTTTTTATTTGTTTTTTTTTCCCCTTCTGACAAATCAGGAACGCAGCTGTCATAGTGTCATAGTGTGTGTGTGTGTGTGTGTGTTTGTGTGTGTGTGTGTGTGTGAGAGAGACAGCAGAGAGAGAGAGAGAGAGAGAGAATGATGTATTTATCATTATTGGGTTTCACACAGACCATCACAGCGCCATCAGATTTACATCAGACTTTAACGGAGACGCTGCGCTGCCTGCGTGAGGAATAAATCACGAGATCATCTATATCTTATATGGTTTATTAAATTCTTTATCTGGATTTGGGACACGGCATGAGAGAGTGATGTATCTGTGATCATCTCGTGCCAGTAGTACGGTCTCTTCTCCTTCTACGCTGTTGTTGTTCGCAATTTTTCATTCGATTTGTCTTTTTTCTTTTTTTCTGCCGTATGATTATTTCTGAAACCGACCCCTCTGATTTCTCTCTCTCTCTCTCTCTGCGCCGGTGCCAGATCCTGTTCTGGCCCAGATACATCCACGAGCTCACAGTCACCAGCACGCCATCAAAACCGCTCGGCTCGCACTAAAAATAAGAAATAAAGAATAAAAAAAGCCGCGCGTCCCGTCTGCCGAGGTGTTCCAGGCGGATGCGGTACGGTATAAATGACACCGTGATGAAATCAGATGGAAGTGTACATGAAACCAGTTCTGCTGCGCTGTCCATCACGCTCCGGCACGCCGCTCGCCTCCTCGCCTCCCACAGCGCCGCCGGGTGTTCGGGTTAAAGCCCGCGCCGTGTCCCGGAGTCGAGAAAAATAAATCATCCGGGATGTGAGGAAAATGAGATCAGCGACAAAAACAAGCAGGTGGTAAAATAGTACACGGTGTGTGAGATATGAAAGTGGGCCTTGTTCTCAACTGGTCACTTTAATAGGAACACCTGTGTGATTATTCAGTGTTTGGCAGCGACACAATTCATCACACTAAAAAATCTGGAGGATGAGTGTGTGTAGCGTGGAGGCTGAAGCCAGGGAGAGAAATGTCGGAATTCTACACAAGACAAAAATTCTGCATGAACAGCAATTGATCCGCCGTATTAGCGAATAAAAATAACTCATCTAGTTAAATGTGTCTAATATCATTCAATTAAATTGCAATAAACCTAATCTAAGGTTATTAAACCTATTTTTAGATATAGTTCACTATTTTATTTACTAAGCATTAATTAAAAGATCATTTCACTCATTTTAAGCATCAATTTCTAGAAAGAAGTAAATAATTTGACAAGAAAAGTAAAGCGTGACAAAAAGGAAAAAAACAACTGCAAATAGGTCTAATGATTGTTTTATAGTTTCATAATTATTTCCTGATAAGAAATCAGAGATAGCTCTGACGAGAGTCTCAATGTTTCACTTGCTAAACTTATTTTATCATTTTTTTTGCGTTGTTTCTGATGAGAGATCTGATCAGATTCATAAAATTTCGAATGGCTGCCTCATGAATGGGATCGGATCGGATCGGATCCGGCGCCGTAACGTGTTGTTGTTCATTCTGCTGCTGCTGCTGTAGGTGTTCCTAATAAAGTGAGCACAGAACCTAAGAACCTAATCACGTCTCTTACGTCCACTGGAGGATCTGGAAAACTAAACATCCTGATCAGAATTATGATTTGATGCAGCGCTCTGGGGCCGCCGTTGTGCCGAAGCTAGCGCTCCTCGCTAACGACACTCCTGGCGATTATACATTAGCGTATTATTAACTAGCGCTCGTCCTGCTACGAAGACTACGGGAGCAATTTCAAGCTGCAGCTGAGCAGGAAAAGTGGACTACTGTACGTAAACAAGAAGACCAAAATAAGTTCTGTTTACCATTTTATTAAACAGCTGGAATATGGTGAGATTTCCATTAGCTAAGCACGCTACGGTGTTTTTTTTACACGGCATACGAAAATTGAAAAATAAAATAATAATAATAATTTGTGACATCACTGATATAAATTGAGGCCTGACGGCTATTTTCATGATTTTTTTCCCCCACGGAGAACGTAACAGTCCTTACTCAAACGTATATTCAGACTTTCTCACATTTACGCGTTCTGCGTAGCGTATGTAGCTGCATGTAGCTGCGTGTTTATTTTTTTACTTAATTAAGAACGACAGATCATGAAATGTTTGACATTTGTGTAGCTGTTTCCAAACTCTCAGATATGCATTAACCCCCTGGAAGCCCCGCCCCCTTTTTCAGCATCCCCTTTTTTAGCAATGTATACCATACTAACGATCTAGTATCATTTGATGTTCACTTTAGCTAGCTTTAGATTCATATGTAGCTACGGTCAATTCAATAGATTTATGAGGACTGAAAAATATTTTTTTGTATAAAATATTAGACAGACAGACAAAGTGGCCTCCGAGTGGCGCAGTGGTAAAGCGCTCGCCCTATCATCCGGGGAGCGCTGGTTCGATCCCCATGTGCCAGGTGATGCTATAACCTCTCACAGCCGGAGGTCTAGAGAGAGCTGATTGGCCGAGCTCTCTCAGGGGGGAGGGATGAGAGGTACTTGCGCT
>JAOVVA010000028.1:339433-363062 GCA_028565275.1 Leiocassis micropogon | reverse complement strand
ATTTCATACTGTATATTTCTATTTTAATTATATTTTATTGTACTTTTATAAAACAATAAATCCCAATTTTTTTTTTCTTTTTTTAATTTTCCATCCTTATTTTTTATTTGTATTTCATTCATTTATTATAAATTCTATCTTTATATCCATATCTGTAATAAAATCTTTCCATCATCCTATTCTCTCCTAGCTTTCCTTTTTAGGTCATGGACAGTCGCATCAGCGTTGCACTGATTATCATACTGTGTATGTTCGTGTACTTGATGAATAGAATTTGAACTTGGAGAAGGATTGAGGTCTGGCTGGTTGCCTGAACGAATGAATGGATGACTTTAGGGATGCACGATTTGATTAAAAGAAAAATCCCATTGTGATCATTTAGCTCACTGCAAGTACAGTTTAAACTGTGATATGAAGTGATTAAATGTACACTGAGTCTTATTCTTCACACTCTATCCTATGGCTGTTGTCATACACACTATCCGTCATTCCATTTCCCTTCACCTCACCTTCACGCTGCTGTATAACACAGCTCTACACTCTGATCTTCACTTTTAAAGGTTTTATTTTTTCCTGTAATTGTAATTGTGTTGATATGGTTCTCTTCTACCTTTCTTTTCAAACGCTGAACAGCTGTAACAAGGCGAAGAGATTTCCCTCTGGGATTAATAAAACTCTTTGATCCTTGAATTTTGTGTTCAATCGTATTTATCAAGACTAACAGCACAAATGATCTCATTAGGAGACTGATTGACAATATTTATTTATCAACTTAGAAGTATTTTTAAAAATTAAGGAACGTTAAACTCTTCCAACTGAGTTTATTACATGTAATAAATTGCAGCCCTTTGTGATTAAATAATTGCAAATGTCCAAATCACGGACATCCTTTGGGTGTGATTTTTGCAAATACCAGTGAAATAAAAGTCTTAATGTCTCAGACACATATTACAGTACGTCTCTTTTTTATTAAACTATAAAACGGAACATCAACAAAGAAGCTAAAAGTGTCTAAATGCGCCTATTAATGTTCGCCGCACACTTCTCATCCAATCCATCACACAAAGCTGGTAGTTTTTAATTAGCCTAAACTATTTAATGGGACAGCGGATCACTCTCCACTAATTAACTAATATGACTGAGTTACCGCGGGCCAGGCTGAGTGGATTTAAATGGCCTGCTTAACTGACAAGTGTCATGAGGAGTTTACAGCGGATAGCGATACGCCAAAATGTGTTGCTTCACAGATTCCATATGTCTCGCGCGGCAGCCTGCTGAAGCGCAGTAATTACTCCAGGCATCGCTCACATAAGCCTGAGGAAGCGCTTACACAGGGTTAAATACAGACTGGCTGCCAGGGGGAAATATATAAACAAATAAATAAATAATAATAATAATAATAATAATAATAATACGCTGAGTGATGATGTAGAGCTCATAAGAGTCTCGAAAAAGAGTGATTAGATTTTAAAAAGCAGCAATTATAGAGTACAAATTAGCAGAAAAGTAATTAAAAATCCACTGGAGTAAAACTATACGTCTCTCAAAAGGCACTTGGAGAAAAAAAGAGAAGAGTCTAAAAAGAGACTTTTTTGTTCATTAATACTTGAGGTTCAATAAGTTACGTGAGTCTGAGAGTAGGAGAGATCTCGGAGCGCTCCTCTCTTACACACTTCACGCAGGCGTGATCGATTCATCTGGCTCGTGTTTATGTAAATCTTTATGTGTTCTGACCCAGGTTTTACACCCCATCCCGACTCCCTGCCCGGTTCTGCTGCTGCCGCGAGAAAAGAAAATAAATCAGACAGGAAGCTGTAGCGGTTCACAGAGTACTACAGTACGGCAATATTCAACTGCAAATTCTTTGTCATCTCAGTGAAAGATTTACTCATATAATGTGTGTGTGTGTGTGTGTGTGTGTGTGTGAGCTTTATTTAACTACACACCGCTCCAGGGACTGGCGTTCCAGGCACCAGAAATAGACGTAATATCTGAAGTCTTGAATAATTAAACTTCTACGTTGATAAGCGTGTGAATCTATTACCTATACGGTATTTTACTCACAGCTACAAATAAAGATAAAGCCATAGACATGAGCTCGGCCGGTCTCAGACGCCCCCAGACCGCACAAAAGCCTTTCTGCTCTTACATCAGAGTACTGGAATTTATTTATTAAAGAACTCCACACTGTACTTATTTATCCATTTATAGCTGCATTTTGTCACGGAAACTAGTCGGTTCCTGTTCTCACTTACGTTTAACCAGCTCTAAACACGTCCTCTCACCAGCCTCGCTATATCTCTCTCTCACTCTCTCAAAGTAAAAAAAACACAAAGCACACCATTTCTCTTACTAACAGCCTGCAGCGTGTCGGCAAACTCTGTAGCTTTGTAACTTTATAAAGCACTGGCACTGGAGACTCCTTCCATGAATTTTTAAGAAATGTCTCCTGACAGAAAACTTGTACAATTGTACACTATACAGTAGCTGTAATAATGATTATCAACCTGCTTGTTATTAGTGTTTAATCATGAACAGATTATTAACCTCTGTTTAAACTGGAAAAAATAAAAGGAAGTGAAAATATCTCCAAATCTAATCAAATAACAAAAAAATATATAAGATTACAATAAACCAAAAATAAGATAAAACATGAATTGATCATTTTATTAATTTTAAACATAAATTTTTTTTTTTAAATGCTTAAAATCTAAGATTAAAAACTTTATAAAATGTGTGTAGAAATAGGCAGAATAATTTTGTAGGTCCTCTTTAAATCTGAAGTTTACAAATTTCTTTATGTAAAGTTAAAGAAAACTGTAACATTTGACTAGACTTAAGATATCTACACTTACTAAGGTACCACATTTTGCAGTGTATGAGCTGTTACTATAAAAACTATTACGTATTAGAACGAGAGCTTTAACATAAACCTGTGACGTGAAATGTACAGTAGATTGTGTTCTGAAACTTTACTTATCATCAAAACCTGCTACTTATCATCAAAACCTGCTACTTATCATCAAAACCTGCTACTTATCATTGCTACTACCTAGCCTGCTTCAGTGTAGAAATCCTATTTTCATTTCAATGTTTCAGTTTTTAAATGTGTAAATATGTGCACATCCCTAAACTGTCGCACTGAAGAGCGTTGTAACAATCTTATTTTCGTCGTTTAATTTTACACAGTAGCACATTTCAACAAGAACTCACCAGAACATGGGGAGAGCTGTTATGTACAACTAATCCATACCTTCTGGCCAATCAGATTCAAGAGTTCAGCATGAACATAACTTGTAATATAACAACTTCTGAACAATTTCCAAAACATAATTACGTGTAATTGTTACTCATACATCTCCAAATTAGATTGATTTAAGTAAAGAAGAAAATGAAACTACTTTCTGATAACTTGATACTACAGAAATTCTACACCAAGACATAAAACGCTGTTGTTTTCCCAGCATGATGAGCACTACTGCTGATTGTTTTTGTACTATAAGTCATGTTTATCTTCCTCTCGTCCATCAGTGTGTTTCATAATTGTGTTTGTTTGTTAAGCCTGTAAAAAGCTTGTCCATGTTGGAGAGGGTAATAATTATTCATTAATTATTCATAATTCAATTGTCGCTGAGAATTAAACAGATTCAGTATTCATTAACAGATTTACTTGTTTGTCCTGCATCATATTTCTCTGTAGCTCTGTATCTATTCATTTGTACACAACAAGAGGCTACACTCGTTCAAGCGATACAAAGGATTGGACAGTGTGTTTTTTGCGGCGGTGTTTTGAACCAGGACAGAGAGACAAATCCGACAGCCATGTTGTTTTGTTTTTACTATTCGTGCTCGCATGAATAAGCTAAGCATTTATTTGTCAAATATACATTACTGCACCGTGAAATTCTTTCTTCACGTATTCCAACTGGGGTGCTGCAGTCAGAGCACGAGGTCAGCCATGATACAGCAGCCCGTGGAGGGAACAGGGTCATGGGCCATGCTCTAGGGCTCAACAGTGGCAGCCTGCTGGAGCTGGGGTATGAACTGCTGACCTCCTGAGCAGCAACGCATAGCCTCAACACACTGAGCTTCCACCGTCTCAACAAAACATGCTAAATAATTGGATGGGATTGTGCGACTAGCACTGTTGCAATAAAACATAAACTAGGGGGAAAATGTGCATCTTCTAACTAATTGATGATTGTTAACATCTTCGACTATTGTTTAAGCAAAATGTGGAAGCCTAGTCCATTATAAGACCATTTCACCGTCTCTACGTGAAGTCTTTCCGTCCTTTTTGCTTTACCGAACCCGAGTCATGCCTAATGTTGTGTACTGTACATGTCAGGAAACCTATCCTATGGACACTGCTAATGATTCTCAGGTTGTCTTTAATTAAAAATGATTTGCCAGAACTCAGTTGAAGGTTGAGAGCCTCTCTGAGGGCCAAACAGTGGCACTCCTGCTAATTTTTTTTTCCCCTAACTGCTGAGCCGTCACTGACCTTACTCAGGTACGTATCCCGTCAGGAGACTAATGACTGATCAGGATGCACACCGGCAGCACCGGCAATTACCCACAAGCCCTCTGTGAACTGAATTCCTAAACAGGCTGTACAAATCTCGCCCTGGAATATCTCCTATACGTCTCCACAACTTTGTGCGTCTTGTACCGCTGAGACGTTCTAACCATGAAAACACTTCAGGTCTGATGCAGAGTTTGCTCATTAACGTCAATCAGCCTAATTGCTTAATGGGTTTCTTCTGTGGTTGTTTACGACGTTTAAGAGGTCTTCACGCCTGGCTGGCTGAAGCAGAACTTCAGAGTCTCGCACATTTGCTCTCATGCCTCTGGAACTTTCTCATTTAGCAGGTCAAGCTAATGTCTGTAATTAAGCATGGACAGAGAGAGCGATCAGAGCCATACCCACGGGCCAGCCTGGAGTCGCTTATGGAAGCTGTGCATCTCTCTCGGTTTGTCCTGTGAGTATGTGTGTGTGTGTGTGTGTGTGTGTGTGTGTGTGTGTGTATGTTGTGTAAAAGGAGGCGCCCGAGTTTTCTCAATCCCAGAAATGAGGGTAATTACCTAAAATGTGTGAGACTGAAACTGCAAGCAGCCCTGGTTTGTGTTTACCCCCAAACACCTGCAGGCAGAAACACCAGGCCCTCATACTCACACTCCAACATGCCTGTCACGCGCGCACACACACACACACACACACACACAAACACACACACACACAGGTATTATTTTCCCCCGCATTAGAATTTCAGCAATGCAGCAGAAAGCTGCCTCCGTGCCAACATGAGTAAACGTGTGTGTGAGCGTTCACGTGGGAGAGATCCAGAGCTCGATTGTTAGCGTACCTTACAGTCCTGTTGACCTTTCCTGGAGTCCACGTTTTATAATTCAGAACCAGAATCTCTAGCTGCCAGCAGAGAACACACTAAACCTCTCGACTGACATGAACAGATTTACTGACGCCGTATTAGATATCGCTGTTAGTAGAGCACTGGGTCGAGGCAGCTTCACGTGGAAGGAGCTGCGTCCTGATGTCGTTGTCACAGAGAAAAACCTAATATTGTATAATAATAATTCGATTGTGAGCTGTGATCGCTGACATCACATCATGAGTTAACGGGAAATTTGCCAGATGTTTTTCATGTCGCACTTGTTTAACATCCACCAATCAGAGGATGGCATGGGATGCTGGTATGGTGATAAATAATCGCCAATTTATAAAAACTTTTTTTTTAAACACAACTGTAGCCAATCAGAAGCGAGCTTAGGTTTGCTCAATCATCACACTGTAGCCAATCAGAAACAAGTTCTTAATTTTCAATAAAAATGCTGTAACCAATCAGAATTGAGAGCGTGATGCTCAATCAGCCCGCTGTAGCCAATCAGAAATGAGTACCTATTGTTCAATCAGGATGCTTTAGCCAATCAGAAGCGAGCATTGGATGATTAATGTGTTTGTTTAAAAAAACACTGTGATTTTGCGTTTGCTGCTGTGTTTTAGGTTTGTTAGTATGTTGCGTATAAAATTACGCTAAGATCCTCTAAGACCTGATCGAGTCCACGCCGTGTGCAGGACCGAGTGACGTCACGGTGAGTAAAAGACACATTCGCACATCATTTTATTAGCTTGTTACGTGAACTTATACCTCACCCGCCTCACGTCTCCATGTATCCGTTAGCCGAGCGCGTTCGCCGGAGCGACAGCGAACTGGAGCGATGGACGGATGAGGAACGGAACTTGTACGAGCAGCTCTTCTAACCTCTGACTGCAGCTGTCAATAAAATATCCTCTCAGAGGAGAAACACCGGTCTCGTCGTGGCATCAGAGATTCTGTTAAACCAGAAGTGATGCACACCACCAACATCCAGACGGTCAGGACACGGAGGGGTCGCTCAGCCATGCTGCCTGTCAGTTCCAGAAGCTTCTCATCATTCGCTGGCATTCAAGCGTTCCAGCCTCGGCAAAGGGGTCTGAGGAGCGGAGCTGAGAGTCGGAGGCAGGCTGTCGGTTCGACTCGATCGTTGGTGCGCGGAGATTTTCAACTCAATTCGATTCAGTGTCACTGATGTTTATCGTCTGATTTGTCTGAGAAAGCGATATTTCTGACAGACTTTAGAAACCTCTGTAATCTGCTGTGTGTAGCGCGTGTTGTTGATTTGTCACCGCTGGTGTTGTGACTGTTTGCCTTTCAGAGACACACAGAGGCATTGCCGGGATGAAATGGTTTTTCTGCATGAGTGAAGACAGTAGCGCTCCTTTGATGTTCAACAGAAGTGATTTTATTTACATCGGTCTCACCTCGTCCTTCGCTGGTTTACACAAATGGCCCCAATTACTTACGCTGTACTCGCGCTCCAGGTGAACAACTCTGCGCTCGGTGTGCGGAGCAGGAAAACTTATCACCACCAAGACCTATCGCCCCCTATAAGCACCTCAACTTTGATTCAAGACAGACTTGAGACCCAAAATATCTGTTTAAATGTTCTCACGAGCGTTCCCAGCGCCCCCTGCTGGTTGGAGGTGTCAAATAACACATAATTAGATTGGATTGGATTAGATTAGAGCAGATTCAACTTCATTGTCACTGCACAAGATAACGAAATACAGTCAGAATCTAACCAGAAGTGCATTTGTCGCCGTGCAAAATAATCTGCATATGGAAAAATACAAAACAACAGAAACGGCTCCTACACAGCAGCCACCAATTGTTTCTGACACGTGAATGAACAGATTACACACGGAGACGTTGCATTACTGTGCAACACGTTTCACTTTTTGCAAGAAGTTCATTTATATCAGTTTAACCGTTGATATCACGCTAATAACCAGAGATTGGGGGATAAATTGATTCAGTGATGTATGGCAGTTCTTTGATATGGGAATTCATGTCTCACTACATTGAATCCAAAATCAATTAGTTTTTATTTATTTTTATTTTTTAAAGAATACATTTTTAATATACTGTACTGTATATTATAATATATTATGGCATTTGAAGTGGTCAAATGGTGCCATTTCTCTATAATCCCACAGGTGGTGCTTTAAACTATTCACACATTGGTAGGCGGAACAGCATCCCATGTGGGAGGAGAAAAGTATTAATTTTTTTAATTATTTAATCTCGACTATCTAATGGGGATATTTATAAAATTGTGACACTTATAGAATCGCAGTATAAATCGAATTATTACTGAGGTATCGCCATCCCACCTCCAGGGTCGAGGGTTCGATTCAGGTCTGTGTGTGTGTGTGTGGAGAGTGTATGTTCTCCCCATGCTTGGTGGGTTTCTTCCTGGTACTCCGGTTTCCGCCGACAGTCCAAAAATATGCAGATTAGACTAATAGAGTTTTATAAATTAGATACATTTCAGTTTCAGGTCTCTTTACTCATAATATTAAATTTAGTTTGAAGACATTTGAGGAACTTCTGTCTGTGAAGTCTTCTTCCATGTCACCATGATCCTCAATCTGACAGTTATGTACAAGAATGTCTCCTGACTTGAAGGTTCTCTTTTTTTATTCCATTTTTGTCGTCCTTGTAACAAGGGTAAGTACTCTCATGTTTTCAAAAGAAAAAAGAACAAGAAAAAAGATCTGTCAAATATTGGACTTGTTTCCTTTTTCTTTTTACATTCAGATGATTTTTGTTGAAGAGACCAGGGGTGAGGGCTGTTTTCCCCTTTAACTAGAGGAGGTGATTTGGTATAAGTGCTGCCAAGTCTTTAGGTTCTTCAGGCACTCTGGAGATTGGACTATCATTGAAAATGGCTTCTACTTCACCTAACACTGTCTGTAGTCCTCCATCATACAGGGTCTGCTGATTCAGAGTGGAGTATGGAGTATCACCAAAATGGGAATCTTTTCAAGGTTTAAAACTCTTTGTCTGATCTTGCTCTTTGTACCTGATTACGGTACAATGCACTAAGAGCTTCTCTAAGAAATTCTCTTTCAGCTCCGGTGAAACATCTCCGGAACGTATAAGCCAGACATGTGCATCCTCTTTTGCAGATAAACCTGCAATCATCTATGTCTAAGGAATGAGAAACTTCTCGATGCACAGCTTTTCTTGCCATTCATGTGAGGACTCCGTAACGGTCTAAAACATTTGTTAACTGGTCTGATATGGTCCAGTGTTGGAGGATGAATGGAGGGGAATCAGATTCGGTGTAACAATTTCAGGTGATGTTTCATACGAACGAACTGACATCTATTATCCAGTGTTTGAAGGAATGTGAGTTATCCGGCTGAGCTCCAGTTCTCTCATGTTTGTGGAGAAGGTTAAGCTTTGAAACATGAAGCTCTTTTGCTACAATACCTGGTTTGTCTTCCAGCACAGGAGCTTTGTTTAGCGGTCCTCCAACCTTCAGAAGGTTTCCAAGGTTTCCTAGGTGCAGTTTGTAGATATTGTTTTCTTTTGTGGTGACAGATTCACTGTGGAATCGTTCCCACTGGCCATATCGAATGCTAAACATCTCAGCTTCCTGAAGATCATCTAGAGACACATTCTGTCCTTTCAGGCAGTCTCTTCCAGTTAGCGACTCCTCATTTAACGAGTTCCTTGGGTTGATTTGCACCAGGTGCTGCGTGTCGTGGAGGTGAACAGTTTTTGACTTAATGTTATGACTATTTGCCTTTCAAAGACTCACAGAGGCACTGCTGGCTTGAAATTGTTTTTACGCATGAGTGAAGTCAGTAGAGCTCCTTTTATGTTCAGCAGTCATTTTATTTACACCGGTTTCACCTTGCCCTTTAACGGTTCACAGAAACGTCCAACATCTTACAAGGTCGTTTCATACAAGTAACTTTTAACGTCTCTATTTAATTCATTCCACTTTTCCCATTAGATGGTCAACAAAAAAACTGTCACCTACATGACCAGCAGGACCTGGTGCAAATCGACCCAGGTGTTCTAACACACGTTGGTTTCACCAGCGCTCCCTGCTGGGTGGAGGTATAAAATAACACAAAATGTTTAAAAACTCAAAACAGAAACAGCTCCAACATCTCGTGCAAAGTGATGAGCTTTTTTCTTCCTGCGCCACACCAGTACAGTAAGTACAAGAAGAAGCGATGTTCTTGTATTAGCAAAATATGATAGTGGTTTCTATTTTCTACAAGAACTGCAATATGGTTTTAACAAGTTCATCAGCTGTAGAGAAATTACCGATTTAACTTTTAGCTAATTTTAAATCTGACCCCAACGACAGGATAAGCAGCTGTATCGCAACCTACGCTTCGTCATTACACTGATAATATCTAAAACACCTCGCTTCTCTTTTATATATATCAACCATGTGGACTTTTCTTTTAAGCCAGGAGTGTCTAATCTTCTCCAGAAAGTCGGTGTGTGTGTGAGTGTGTGTGGCAGAAGCCACACCTGATTCCACCTGTTTAATTAGTCGTTCTTGGCTTCCACTGGACAATCAGGTGTGGCTTCTGTTTGGTTGGAATGAAAACCTGCACACACACACACACACCGGTGCTTTCTGGAGAAGATTGGACACCCCTGTTCTAAGTGCATGATGTTGATTGTTGGCAGATCACATGACTGCAGAGTGTCTGTCGTCCGTACCTGCACTAGGAGATTGATAAAATCCTTGAAACCTGAGCACTGCTGTTCTGACACAGCCTTTTAAATATTTTATTGTTTGACTTTTTAAATGTGTTTTCCTTTGATCTGGAGACGAAAGAAATGACAGGACTCTTTCCTCCTTGAAGAAAAAGAGCACAAAACCTCTTTTCGCACAGGAGATAACATAATCGTCGCTGACGTGTCGGTTCAGACGTGATGTTTATTACCTGGGGTTACTGCAGGTTGCTTGACACCGGGTGAAATACAGCTCTGCAGACAATAAAAATGACTGATGCGACGCGTTCAGACTCGAATCCTAGAGATGCGCTGGTAATAATTACATTACACACCTCTACATGAAAAACAAATCCAGTCCGAATAGGGCTTTAAATTCAATGACCACGCCTTTAAACCTTTGACCCCAACAACGACCTCGCAGCCTTAACTTCAGAACCTTAATCACTGATGTACCAGTCTCACAGCGATCTTTAACAAAAAAAAAGTTAGAGAAAGTTAAAAGAAACAAGTTAGAGAAATGAAAGAATAAAGTTGCGTCAGCTCTCGCAGCACACAGAAGCTAATTTAAATACGATAACGAAGGCCTTCAGGGTGGCACTACACTCACGTCTCAATAATACTGAAAGCTTTAAAAGTATTTAGTGCACTCCCAGTAAACAAATAGAGCAGAATTATTCAACTAGAAATTGTGAAAGGCCAGTTAGGTTTAAAAAAAAAATAAAAATAAAAAGGTGACTGAATGGTGACAACAGTGAAAAGGCTTTTGGTAAGAAAGCTAAGCCCTATTCATACTGGATTAAGTTTAAGCTTGGCTAATGTAATTACAAGTGCTCTGTGTGTGTGTGTGTGTGTGTGTGTGTGTGTGTAAGACTTTAGTCCTGTCCGTTTAACAGGACGTGTTAGAGTAGCAGCTTTTCTGTGAGATTTAGACCACTTATTGAGTTAAGTGAGCACTAAGGCTGAAAATACAATCAAAACTAGAAGTACTTCACTTTTTATTTATTATCTATAACATACACGTTTCACTACATGTTCACTCTGATTTCACTCGTCCCTATCGGCTCCTGACTTGGTGTTACATGTTTGCGCTAGCATGAGTATGATTATATAGGGAGGAAACGGTGATGAGTTCATTTTCTGAGTTGATTGAGTTGATGGTCTTAGGTGAGCATCTGAGGAGAGTGTCTGAGTCCATTGTGTTGAGTGTCTGAGTTGATTGTCTGAGTTAATTGTCTGAGTCCATTGTGTTGACTGTCTGAGTTGTTTGAGTTGATTGTCTGAGTCCATTGTGTTGAGTGTCTGAGTTGATTGTCTGAGTTAATTGTCTGAGTCCATTGTGTTGACTGTCTGAGTTGTTTGAGTTGATTGTCTGAGTCCATTGTGTTGAGTGTCTGAGTTGATTGTCTGAGTCCATTGTGTTGAGTGTCTGAGTTGTTTGAGTTGATCGTCAGTGTTGAGTGTCTGAGTTGATCGTCAGTGTAGAGTGTTTGAGGTGAGCGTGTGAATTGATAGTTCGATGTGGTCTGCCTGATATGGGCATGTGAATTGATCATCTGAGTTAAGAGCCATGGGTATGAGTTAACAGGGAGGAACATCACCCTTCTATAAGCTTCAATTGTCTGTTTCCATTGTAAACATTTTACGTCATGTGTTGTGTTGTTGTGTTTTTCCACCAGGATAAAAGCTACATCATTCTCAGAAAACTCTGACTTCTTTAGCTCTCTCATTGTAGCTAGACTCGATGCTCCGCCTTAGGCTTAATCATTTATATCAATTTACATGCAAAACATAGCACTGGTGCTAAAAAGTGTCTCAGCTAGGTGTAGTGTCTGTAACTTTTTTTAATTCAAATCTTTCAATGATCTTAATCGTCACTGAGATGAAACTAGGCCAATTAAGATTTCACATGAAAAGACATAAAGCTGAAAAAAATGTATTATGCTAAAACGCAAAATTTGTTAAGATATTACAACATGAATTTGACATGGTTACGGACACTACAGATTTAGTCGGGGGACAAAAATCCCAACATTTTGCACGGAATGCTTTAATTTAAGCAACCATTTTTACAGGAAAGCTTACACCAATTTTATCAATAAGAAATATGAATAATTTGCATTTTAAATGATTGTTTGAAACGAGACTGTATAACGAATAATAAAAAATGGGCCATTTTGGGGGCAGATATAAAATCATCTCTCCAAAACGGCTGAAGTTAGAAACTTGACATTTTTAGTGAGATCGGTCACTTCCGTGTTGAATAAACTTCAGAAGTAGTGGAAGTTCTTTAGCACACACACATTTTATGTACTATATGTATAACATAAAAAATAAAATAATATAAACTAGCACCAATACTGTGTTTTGTCTGAATGAATAAAACCGAAAATGGAAGATGAAACACTTCGCTGGTTTCTCATCCAGACCAAGTAAGGGACTGTAAAGCTGCCTTAAGATGGAGATAAGGAGGTCAATGATGGTGTGTTTAACACCGTACTGAGTGTGTGAGTGTGTGTGGGAAAGGAGAGAGAGATTGTCTTAAAATAAACACCTGTGTCAGGCTGAAACACACACTCTCTCTCTATCACACACACACACACACACACACACACACTGTATCCCTTCATATTTCTCCAGAGGAAGAACCTTTTTCAGAACTAAGCCTGTTGAAAAGAAAATGTCAGAAAATGTGTTTGGCCAACGTGACTGCGCCTTGGAAAAAAAAAAAAAAAAACCACACAGCAAATCCCACTTCATTAACCTCTGCAGTGTGATCACGGCGCCCCCTGCTGGACAGGAAACACTACTGAGATCCATTCAGCACCAAAACTTGCGATGTGAATGTGAATCTGTCGTGTCTTTTAAGAAATCTCTACTTCACTCGACGTTTTGGGGTAAATTTTGTGTAAAATGGACATTTGTGAATGTTTCCAATCAAGTGTATGTGAGTGAAGTCCTTCAGACGGAAAAGTTTATCATATCTGTCACAGGGGTGTTCTGTAGCAATTTGGGGGATTTTTTGTTTAATTTAACGTCACCTCGGCTTAGCTAGAGGGCTAAAAATAAAACCACTGAGGGAGAAAGATAACGATACACGGTGATCCATAGGAACACACACACACACACACACACACACACCTCAACAGGTACAAACACCGAACGATGGCTGGGGAATTGTCGCGTTTTGAGAGAAAATCCTGTAAGAAACGAGCCGCGATATTTCAAATGTAACCGCCGCTGTGTGTGTGTGTGTGTGTGTGTGTATACATGCGTGCACGCGTGCGTGTGTATGTGTGCGGTATTCCCCTCACGCGCCGCGGTGTCTATGTAGGGCGCTCGCGCAGCAGGTGTTGCGCATCAACGCTCAGCCCGAATTGTAAATTGTACGGAAAAACAAATTAACGCTAATTCACGCGCTCAAGTTAATTAAACAAAATATAAATATGTAGATTGTGTGTGTGTGTGTGTGTGTGTGTGTGTGTGTGTGTGTAATTAGCGAATAACGATAACGATTTCTGTCAGGAAATAAGTGAAGAAGAAAAAATAAATAAGAACTAGAATAAATCCGGACTCACCCGATGTGTTGTCCACACACTCCCGGCATTCTAACAGCTGATGATGGCGCGTCCCATGTCGTCTTTCTGATGCTTTTTCCCTCTTAAATCCGTTAAGTTGGAGAGTGGAGACGGCGTGAATCCGCCGGTGTCCTTGTGTTTACCTTCATCATCTCTCAAGTGTGTGTGTGTGTGTGTGTGTGTGTGTGTGTGGGAGGAACAAACGAATTTTTAGTATTTTTGTTTTAGCATGCAGAAAGTACACAAAGGGAATCCGGTGGAATTTATTTATGTATTTTATTTATGTATTATTTCTGTGTATCTGGGAGTCTGGAGCGCGCGGTTCCGCAGTGGAGCCGGTGGAACAGGTCCGCGCGCTGCCCGCGCTCGCGCTCCTACCGCCGGTATTCCGTCAATATCGCATCAGCATCCCCCCCCCTCTCCCCCCTCTCCCACCTCTCTCTCTCTCTCTCTCTTTATCTGGAGGAGCGAACACACACATATAGACAACGCGCGCGCAAACAAGCGAACGCACGGACGCAGCGGCGGCGGTTCGGCGCGTGAGGAGGAGGAGGAGGCTCGGGAACAGCGCGAGACGCGCAGACACGCCGCCGCTCACGCGACACACACACACACACTCCTCCGGTGTTCGGTGACGGTCTCGAGCGCGTCCACGCGCCAGGACGCAGTGCCTCCTACGCGCAGCCCTCACACCGGCGCGTGCAGCTCACGGTTACCGGGATAATGCATCACACATCATCAAATAAACCCGAGCTCGCGGAGGGGTGTGTGTGTGTGTGTGTGTATGTGTCCTAAACTCACTGCCCCGGTGGGGTTTAACCGTTTCCTAAAAAAAAACCCTCGAGCGCTCCCGGTGTACACCTTCACCCGCTTTAACTTTCCCGCCCAATCAGTCAGTCAGCGGCACGAGACCTGATGCGTTCATTCTCTCTCTCTCTCTCTCTCCCTCTCTCGCTCAAATCTCCCTTTTCTGTCATTGCGTATACTCTTTGTCTCTGCCTCTCTCTCTCTCTCTCTCTCTCTCTCTCTCTCTCTTGCTCACTACTTTTCATTTTCTCTAACTGCCTCCACTCTCTCTCCCTCTCTCTGTGTCTGTCTCTTGTCCAATGTACTCATCTTTTTCGATCACATCCTCTACTTCTCTCGTTCTTATTTTCTTTGTCTGTTTCTCTGATTCTCTCTCTCTCTCTCTCATTTACTACATATCTGTTTCTTTCACTGTCTCTCCCTCACTCTTTCACTCTATCTCTGATCATCTAAGTCAAACATCTGATTTGATCGTCTGAGCCAAATGTTTGATCTGATCGTCTGAATCGATCATCTGAATCAAACTGATTTGATTGCCTGAGTCAAACATTTGGCCTGATCGTCTAAGTTGATCATCTGAATCAAACATCTGATCTGATCATCTGAGTCGATCGTCTGATCTGATCGTCTGAATAGAGCATCAGAGTCGTTTGTTGATCAAACTGATTTGATCATCTGAGTTAATCATCTGCATCGGGCATCTGAATCAAACTGCTTTGATTGTCTGAGATAAATATCTGATCTGATCGTTTGAGTTGAGTGTCTGAGTCGATCGTCTGGTCTGATCGTTTGAGTTGAGTGTCTGAGTCGATCGTCTGGTCTGATCGTTTGAGTTGAGTGTCTGAGTCGATCGTCTGGTCTGATTGTCTGAGTTGAGTGTCTGAGTCGATCATCAGAATCAAACTGATTTGATCGTCTGAGTCAAACGTCTGAATTGATCATCAGTTGATTTGAGCCCCTGAATTCAGCATCTGCAGTCAGATGCTGTGCGTATGTGTGTGTGTGTGTGTGTGTGTGTGTGTATACGTGTACGTGTGTGTGTGATTGATCTAATCTAATTTATCCGAACCCTTAATCAAAGCCGTTTTCTTTAATCGCAGGTCTTTTGTTAGAGGATGTTCATCATATGATCAGAATTAAATGATCTTAAAAATATTAAAAAGAGAAATAACATCTGGAACACACACACACAGCTGTTTCAATGTTTATGAGCGGGTCCTTTAGGGATATTAAAAATACTTATGACAGTTTTTTTTTTTATACGAAACTGCTTATCACAGTCCATGATCTTTACTAAGAGTACATTTGTATGTGTTTTATTAAGATCTTCATATCTAATCACACACACACACACACACAGAGTGGTTTCTGAGAGCAAAATAAATCCCGATGCAGATATAAAGCGCTTGGCTTGTCATTTCATGGCTTCCATCTGTTCAGCGTCTCGTCTCTGGATCAGCTTAAACCCTGAAATCATACGCTCAGGACTTTCACGTGTTTAATCAGATGCCGTGAAAATGATCAGGACTTCAGGAGGAAACTGACACTGACTCTGTCATCAAACTTCCTGTCTGCAGTTAGGGTGTACACTATGCTATTTTAGAAAAATAATCAGCAAGTGTGTGGTGTGAGGCAGCCTGACATGGCGCTGAGGTCCTAATACGACACTGAGGTTGATTATTTTTCCTTAAATGCACATCTTAAAATGATTTTTCCACTCATGATTTACATCAAGTTGACAATGTCGTAAAACGTATTATTTTCACTTGTGCTGCAGTAGTTATGGTCTCTCTAGATGTTTATAAGACAAGTCCATAAAGATAAGAAATTTGGTTGTTTAAGTTTAAAAGGTTTATTATTTTTGGTTTATTTAGTTAGTTATCTATTTTTTGTTTGACTTTCAAGGTACACATGAAAGGTACACATGAAAGTTTTTAAAAGGCTTTAAAAGGAACACCTGGCCCAGGTATAGAGTGAGAGGGTTGTTCTTATGAGCAAATCTCAGACCAGCACAAAGGAGGCCCAGGGCTCGAGCAGCTCATTACTCCACTCATGTTTTACTTTAACATGTGTGATAATTCTGTTAATGGTAGAAAGGGACAAGCTATTTGTCTCTGAGAAAGTCCACGCTCAGATTGACCAACGATTCTTCTAATTAACAAAGCAATCATTTATTTGCAATTATCACATCTAGGCTTAAAGACGGAATTAACAGAAGGAATACTAACACCACATATATCTTAGTTTAAATAAATATAAAAATAAGGGTGTATTTATTTTTTGCACTTCTAAAGAGTGGATCTGTGGAACAGTGGGTTAGTGCTATGATGTAAATTTGTTCAGCAGGAGGAAATGAGACCAGGAGAAAAAGAGCCAAAGGGGTGTACAAGATGTTCCAATAATTAGAGTGGTGAGGAATTACAGATTGAAATCAGACCATTAGCTGGTTTCTAATACAGCTCTGATAAGATCCTGAGTAGAGAAGAGTTCACCTCTGTATAACCAGGTAACATCTGCTGCTGAAATAAATCCAAAGGTGATGTTGATGCAGAGGAAGTTCCTCATGCCAGGTTACACAACTCAAGAGCTCACGCCTTTAAGGGAGACGGATGAAACAGGTTTGCTCCTGAAAAAACTCAAAGATGATTTATTTCCAACAACAGCATATCCACTCGACAGGTTATCTGTTATCAGGTCATGTCACCTTGTTCTCACGGAAAAAAGAAACTCAGCTCGTCCTGTTAAAGAGAAATCCTGTCAGTAAAAAACTTTTTATTTAATTCGGGATTAGAAGTTAAGTTTGCTGCACTTGCACTACTGGCAGTGTGAATTCTTTCAGTTCCACCGCAGCTCACACACACGCGTGCTTTAGAGTTTCTAGACAAAAACGAAAAGGCAATTACAGGCGAATAGCAGAAACACCTCTCTGTGGTGATGGAAGTGCCAGCAGTTAAGCTGCGAGCTTTGAATGCAGCCTCTGCTCGCTCATGAAAGCATGCGAAGATCTCAGTGCACCTCGCTGGAATACTCAGGCATGTAGGCAGTGATGGACAGAACTATACTACATACTATAAACATCTTACACTTTGAACAGATCATTACACACGTCCCTGCGTGGCCGGTGTCGGCTCCGCTCGGCCTGGCGTGGATCTGCCTCCAGTTGTCCTTCATCTGCCCTTAAAGTTTGGACCGTATCAGGTCTGACATCATGTGTGTAAAAATAGAAGAAAAAAAATGACTGCTGTGTGAATGAAACCGTCCTGAGAAATCCACAGATTCAAGCGAGAAAACATTTTATTTATTTGTTAAATTGTTAAATCTGATGAAATCTTACTTGCAGTTTGATCGAACTATTTATTAGACGTGATCCCGAGACCCGCAGAAATCTCCAAACAAACAAAGCACAACGTTGCAGCGTCGGTCTATTAAAGGTGCGATGAGTGTTTTGTTTTACTGCTTGCTTTTAGAAAACTTGGTCGAATGATTTTAATGCATGTTTAAGTAATGATTTAAGCCATGGCGTCAAGCTGGTTTTTACAAAACCTGGTTTACCAGTGCAGAAGATTATGGACACGCATGGTTTAGGGGTGGAGCTTTGTTGATACATGTGAAACTGTATTTAAATTCTACTCACTTGGCCACTTCATCAACAAGCCAATCTCTAGGCGCAGTTCTTTGTATTTTAGGGGCGGAGATCTGTTTAAAAAGAATGTACCTGAATTCCACCTACTTGACCACCTGACCAATAGGTTTTGTGCTCTAGGGGTGGAGCTTTGTGTTTGGGAGCAGAGCATTGTGGTTCAGGGGCGGGGCTTTAATGAAGCATGTGGAAATGTACCTAAACTCCACCTTCTTGGCCCCTTGATCATCAAGCCAATGTCTAGGGCTAGTACAGTACTTTGTGCCCCTTGAGTGCGTGGCTTTGTTATTTAGAGGCGGAGCTTTGTTTATACAGTTTATACACAAAATAAACCTGAATTCCACCTACGTGACCAAGAGAGACCTGATTTTGACAAATTTTCTCCTTTAAAGCACATGTTGCAAGAATGTGGATTAAAAATGACAAACCTAGCAGACTAATTTACGAGCTAAATAAACTTCCTGTCAGGTTGTGCTACGTTACATAACTTTAATGGGAGCAGTTATGAAAATCCTGGCTGTGTGGAGTTGAAGCGACTGTACAGTCTTTTTTCCAAGCCTTCACTGAGCGCTTATCAAATTGCCTTTTCTCAGAAGGACACATGCAATGCTGCCTTCAAATTTGACCAAGATAAGGTGCGTTAGGAGATAGCTGACCTTGAGCTCCCATCCAAATTGGAAAGTCTTTATCTCCGGGGAACACAAACGCTGCCTTTAAATGATTCCTCCTCCCCCTCTTCCTCTTCCTCCTCCAAATGTGGCGTTCCCAAATAAAGAGTGAGAGGAGAGATATTCTGAAGTGGTAGCATTTTATATCAGCGACTTCCTGAGGAAGTGTGTCGGCGCGAAGACGATATGAATGAAGCGGCCCGTTTTAAAGACCCTGTCAAAGTGAAAAATCAAAAAAAAAAAAAAACAGTCGATACATTATTGTCTTATATATGTGGAGAGAGAGAGATGACATTTTATGAGTTGTAAGTGTTTAGCTAACACTCTTGTTGGCTAAAAAAAATCTAATAAAACGTATGTCGTGTCATAAATTAGTGGCGATCTCTTCAATCCCAAAACTGAAGTTGCTGCTACACTTTATTCTAATTTTATAAAAATTAATCACAATCTATTTTATTTATTTTCTCTGTTTAATTTTTAAAAGCAGCCCTCTAGTTTAATAGGAAAAGAACAATATACAAATCTAGTTTATTGTTAAATTGTTAAATGTCAGTAAACATTGTTAAACTGCTTTGTTTATTTCAGAATAATCTGTTGATGACGTGCACACGCCACTACATCTACTAGACTGCTGGATTATACAGCAGTGGAAAGGTATGTTCAGAAACCCTTAAATTTTATAAACACTCTCCAACATTATCATGAAATAGTGGCAGAAAAATCATTCTGTGTTTCAAAAGGCGTAGCTGCATCAGACAGACACACACTAATGCAATTGATAGTTTAACCATAACAAATATTAAAAGTACATTTTTGATAGTTTCAGAATGTCAGTATTTAAAACTGTCCGTATCAGAATCAAACAAATAACAGAGAATGTGTTTAAAACTGAAAGAAAAAAAACAAGCAAAAAAAAAAAAGTTTTTCCACAAATATTTTATGATAATATAGCGGTGTAGTGGTTAGCACTGTCGCCTTGCACCTCCATGGTCTGGGTTTACATGTTCTCCCCGTGCTTGGTGGGTTTCCTCAGGGTACTCCAGTTTCCTCCCACAGTCCAAAGACATGCAGATTAGGCTAACTGGCGTTCCCAAATTGCCTGTACTGTGTGAATGAGTGTGTGTGTGCCCTGCGATGGATTGGCACCCTGTCCAGGGTGTACCCCGCCTCGCGCCCTAAGTCTCCTGGGATATGCCCCACCACCTGCGACCCTGAATTGAGGATAAAGCGGTATGGACGATGAGTGATTTTTGTAACGCTGATGCTAATTTTATGATGCTAACAGTGCTAACAGCAAACATTGGGGGCGGACATGTTTTTTTGTCCACTCTGTAACTCAAATGCACGGATGTCAAAAATTTGATAATTCCAACTTCACACTTTCGGGTTAAGACGTAAACAGAGTACATTTTTCGTGCTGAGGTTGTTGGTATTTATTGCCCCCTAGTGGAATAACAGAGGGTAGCGCTTTTCAAGTCTGTGTTTATGGTTTTGTGTGTGTGTGTGTGTGTGTGTGTGTGTGTGTGTAGTTAAGTGGGTGAGCGCACAAGGTATGGCTGTTGCATCATGGGGTGAGGTCCACACACACACACACACACACACACAATATAAAAAAATGTATATTACTTTGAAAAAGTAATACTGTTTAAAATATGTGCACACAGCTATTACATGCTTAAGCATTTAATACTAAGGCACTAAACCACACACACACATACACAAACATACACACACACACACGTACATATAACACAATAAATCATTGACAGACAGAACAATGTCTCTGGCTAATCTTAATGAACAGGTTGACTGTTACAAATGCTGTTGTCCTCGCCTTCTTTTTGGTGATCCTCCGAGGCTGTAAATCATTCATGTCGGCATCTCTCTCTCTCTCTTCCTCTCTTTCTCACACACAACTCACAACTCACTAAACCTCAACGATTCGGTCCAAAAGACAGATTTAACAAGCTTTGTTAGAATTTGGAGTCGTGGCCCAGAGCTGTCCAGTAGAGCCTCTCTCTATATTTCATAGTAGTAGTAGTGTGTGTGTGTGTGTGTGTGTGTGTGTGTGTGTGTGTGTTTGATTTGATTTGATGGCTTCCAATAAAAGAGAGAACCATATAGCGCTTTATGAGAGAGCTATAAATGGGAGAGCGTGGCTGAATTTTTATACAAGGTGCTTATAAAGAAATGATTTTATCTTCAACACTTTTACAGCCGGCACACGCGTAACCTTTTTTTTTTTGCCATATAGATTTGTTTCACTGAGCAAGCACGACTTAGAGAAGTAATCTACATTCTGAGTCTTGTTCTGTTGTTGTAGCGGTCTTGTTTTTTTGTTTTTTTTTTGTGCTCTGATGCACGTTAATGCTAGCTGAGCAAGCTCTCCCGGGAAACTGATTCTTTTAGTGAAATTAAATGTAAATGCTTATTAAGGATGACTTTTATTCTTCATTTATTACATTGCTGGTCACAATAGTTGATGCAAGTGCCCTCTAAAGCCTGGTGATCTTAACAAAAATGTATCGAAGCCTCCAGCAGGCGAGGCACGAGGCGGAGGCTCATTACTCATTGTTTATGAGTTTTACTAACACAAGCATGCACTTAGACTGCTCTTAAAAATGCCTGAAAGCTGCCAGGGTTTAAGGACTGGATTTTAAAAAAAGTGCAGGTCAGAGGACCAAAAGTGGAATACTGTATTCCAATTATGCAATTTAGTCTTGCAATGTGTTTAGTAAGGAATAAAACCCTAGAGTCTGCTGTTGGAGGAAATTAATCAGCGATCCTCAGAGTGATGCAGTGAGGCTGAGATTTCATGAAAGGCTGTTTACTAAAATGTAATTTTTCTTACACCTCAGCGATCAGCCAATGCTAACAGTGACTATTATAAAGTTGTTATTGCACTTATTATTACCTATTTATTTGGAGGTTACCTGCGGCCCCGCCTGAGTGCAAATCCTGACGCCTGCGTGCTACCATAACCTACAAATGGAATGACGTTTGCCTAGCTTGACCTTATCATGTCATGTGACATGCCGCTGACACATGACGATTTGTAACACGCAGAGGCATGTCGTAGCCCTTTACCGGTTATGATTTCGTGACACACACATTATAGGCTTGTAACAGTGGTTTCAAAGCTCCAGGATTTCCGGTTTGTTTCCTGACCTCAGGTTACAGTCTGTCTAGACGTTCCCTTGTTAGCTGCGTCCCTGTGGGTTTCCTCCAGGTTCTTTGGTTGCCTCCATTCTCCTTCAAGCGTCCAGGTGGACTATAAACAAATATGTGAATATCTGTGTGGTTTGGTGTGGTTTCATATCTGAGCTGTATTCCTGATCAACCCCTGTGTTCCCGGGATGAACCCCGGATCAAGCGTGACTCCGCCCAGAAGAAAGCTCTCAGCTGTGTTTTACTGCAGCGAAGCTACACCTAGTACATCAAAAATGGTTTGGTGCCAATGTTTTAGGAAAAAAAAAAAATTTGGAATTTGGAATCTGGAAATATGTAGAAAAAAAAAGAAAATAATTTAGATCAAGAGCAAGGAGTGTGTGAGATCTGTAATGATCTGGAACACCAGCGCTTCCGGGAGTGACTTACCAGAATGTTTGGTATTCTGTGTCTGTTTTTATGGACGTCAGATTATAGTGAACTTTAAATAATTATGATAAATAATAAACAGAAAACATGGTGGGACAGTGTATACAGCTCAGGGGTGTAACTATTCCAGAATTCCTGATTTATCACTTATGCAGTGATATAAGTTCAATTTGAGTGAGTTTTTGTGTGTGTGTGTGTGTGTGTGTGTGCGTGTGTGTGTGTGTGTGTGTGTCGTCTAATCCTCCTGTAAGTCAGCATTTAGCATTTCTCTGAAAGTAAACACCCTGACCATAAAGTCATAAACCCAATTTATTTGGTGATTTATGGTGGTGATGAATTAAACCGCACTCTGACAGCTAGCACTCTTGGCAAAAACCCCACGCAGCCGGAGAGGGATATTTATTACTCAATTAGATCAGACGGAAAAGCATAATGGAGCTCATCAACAGACTTTTAGTAAAACTTGCATGAGCATGGAAGCTAAGCGATGTTTCCAGAACGTTCCGAGGACGATCCCATTTGGACGGACGGAAAATAATCAGCCTGGAGTTACTGTTACATTCTGAATTGTTTTATTCCTTTTACGTGTGTGAGTGTGTGTGTGTGTGTGTGCCTGTGTGTTTTGTTGCTCCAGCTGAAATACCCCCTCAGATGATGCAGCTTTTTATATAACACACACTGCCTCTGTTACACTCCTCCCTCATACACACTGTTTCAGTGTCTATGTAAATGTGCTACTGCTGAACCACGCCCCCTTGAGACCAGCAGAGCTGAGCAACCAGCCCAGGGGAGGGGCTCTTCTTATATGAGGTCACATAAGTGTAAAACTCTAATCAGCTTGTTTACAGCCCACCTGGATGCTTGAGGGAGAATGGAGGAAACCAAAGAACCTGGAGGAAACCCACAGGGATGCAGAGAACAATGGAACATCTAGACAGACTGTAACCTGAGGTCAGGAATCAAACCGGGAATCCTGGAGCTGTGAAACCACTGTTACAAGCCTATAATGTGTGTGTGTGTGTGTGTGTGTGTGTGTGTGTGTGTATTATTGTATTCCTGTATGTAGGTCTTTCAGTTTTGCATTTAAAGTGTGTCTGTGTGGTGTGTGTGTGTGTGTGTGTGTGTGTGTGTGTGCGTGTGTGCGTGTGTGTGTGTATTATTGTAGTTCTGTACGTAGATTAAGCCAAGGGCGACGGTGCTGAGGGAAAAACTCCCTGAGATGGCAACAGG
>JAOVVA010000028.1:309157-323599 GCA_028565275.1 Leiocassis micropogon | reverse complement strand
CTCAAGTTTTACTCTAGACACTTGCTAGCTAGCTAATTAGTAGTGATGGGGGGTGGTATTCAATTACATATTGTGGTTATTTTTTGTGCGATACGTGAATCACCACACTGACTAAATTTTTTTTTTATTAATTTAAAATTAATGTAAAAACATGTTGCAGTTCCTATATGATCCTATAGGTTTAAACTATTCACACATTGCAGCATTTGCTAAGTTTGTTTGGAATTGTAATAAGAATCAAAATAATGGACAATATAGAATCAGAATATGTATAAAATTATAATACTAAAATATCTTATTACAAATCAAATCAACACCTAGGTATCGTGATAATATCATAAAGGGCGGTCCTTTCCTACACATCTATACATATTAACATTTTATATTTTCACTTCTATCAGCCATATTTATATGTTAATTTTATTCCTTTTATTTTTATCTGTATTTGAACATTTATTTCCACATTTTATTGTTTATTTTAATGTATATTTTATTGTTTTTTTTCCTGTTAGCAATTTCAACTTTATTTTAGTGTGGATTTGTTTTAACTGCCATACATTTTATTTTTATTTTTTTGGTCACTGGCAGTCGTGTAAACATTTCACTGCATGGGTATGGGTTGTGTATGTGACAAATAAAATATGAATTAGAAGTCTGTGGTTATTCCCATCTGTACTGATTAGCATTTTTTTTTTTAAAAAAGCACACAAATTGAATAAATCAGATTACTTTTCAATAAATCCTTAGCAGAGTTGACTTTTGTGACTTTTGTGTTTTTTTCCACAGATACAAACAATTCATGATTGGTACCTTATCTCGACCTCCTGACATTAGTTAGGTAGCTTAGTTACAAAACTTTCAGCGTTCACACCACAAGGTGGCGCCATGTGATTTTCCAATAAATACAGCTTTCCTTAAACCACAGTCAAGATTTTTTTCTATCTATTTTAAAAAATCAAAGCCGCTGCTTATTTTGTTCATGACAGCACTTTCTTTAAAATGTTAAATTTCACCCTGTTGCTAGGTAGGCGGCACGGCGGTGTAGCGGTTAGCACTGTCGCCCTCCAGCGTCTGAGTTTGAATCCCGTCTCGGAGTCTGTGTGCATGGAGTTAACATGTTCACCCCGTGCTCGGTGGGTTTCCTCCAGGTACTCCGGTTTCCTCCCACCGTCCAAAGACATGCAGATTGTCTGTAGGGTGTGAATGAGAGTGCGAGTGTGCGTATCTGTGTGCGCCCCCTGCAATGGATTGACACCTCTTCCAAGGTGTACCCCGCCTCGTCCCTCAGTGAAACCTGTATACAGGATAAAAAGGTATAGACGATAAGTGAATAAGTGTTGCTAAATAACATATTGCTGATATGAGTATTTACATCATCGCCCTTCTCAACTTCTCCAATTTCTCCAACAATAACCTAACACAGTTCTGCACTTCTGTGCATTACCTGTTGAACTGAAAGTCCCCAAGCTGAAATGTTTTACTAAAGATGAAAAAATTCAAATAAGTATAAGAATATATACACAGATTTAAACACAAAACTTATTTGTTGTTTATAAACAAAAATAATCTAATAAATAAATGCAACAAATTAGTCTAGCACACATACAGTAGAAACACTGTTTTTATACTAAAGATAAATTAAATACAAACATATTTCCTGATGATTACATTGATGTGTTTTAGCAAAATGTTAATTAGAACAACTAACTCACTCACACACTCACTCACTCATCGTCTATACTGCTTTATCCTGTATACAGGGCAGCGAGGGGCGGAGCCTATCCCAGGAGGGCATGAGGCGGGGTACACCCTGGACAGGGTGCCAATCTATCGCAGGACACACACACATACACACACTCATTCACACACTATGGGCAATTTGGAAAAACCAATTATCCTAATCTGCATGTCTTTGGACTGTGGGAGGAAACCAGAGTACACGGCGGAAACCCACCAAGTACAGGGAGAACACGCTACACCATAAACAACATAAACAAAAAGTTAGCTAGCTAATCGTGCATTGTAGGAAACTTGGCAGTAATAATGTGTGACTTTTAGTTAGCTGAGCTAAGTAATGTAGGTTTGTAATTTAGCATCTTTTAGGTATTAGCTAACTAGCTAATAACTGTGTTAGCTAACTAGCATGCTAAGCCATTAAAGAAGTCAGTAAAGAAGCTAACTTCACTGATGTACAGTAATACAGTGTGTAGTTATCTTTCCCAATACTGTTCTTTCCATTGCACTGCTTTGTATGAGTAATTGTTGTTTGAACTTTCAATTCAATATGGTGGATGAGAAAATAGCTGTAGCTTCAGTTAAAGCGGCTGTAAACGTAACGTTAGCTCTTGCGTTACAGCTAACATTTTTTTCTTCCCCCAATTTTCCCCCACCTGTCACTAACCTCGAATGATAGGTCAAGCCTTTTCCCGCTGCCCTATCGCTGACTCAGATCAGACAGAAGCTCAGGTCCCTACAGATCAAATAGAAAGAAAGTTCGAACCACTCTTTCAGTTGGACCACTTGGACTAGTCGAATGCTAGCATTGTTAACTACTCAAGTCAAATGAAACGGGTGCTGCAAAGATGGATCAATCATCCTTCCCAACTGCCAGTGACCATGACCTTCTGATTAAAATGTCTTTAAGGGCAATTTTCTGTAGAATGCATTCTTTAGGATGTTCCTGTTTTGCTGCTAAGATTTGTTTTTAATGTTTCTGTTCAAAGACCTCAGAGAATAGAACGGCCTAGTTAACCTCATTCCCTGCAAAAATATTCTATTACATTTCTATAGAACTCCGTAGACCTCCATTAGTACTTTATAGAACTTCTCCTATGACATTATTTCATTCTATAGGTTCTGATTGATTGAACACACCCGATCCAGGTAATCAGTGTGAGTAGAGCAGGGATAACTGAAAAACATGCAGGTACAGTATGGGGCTCGCAAAGACTAGGGCTGTCCACCCCTCACCTCTAGAACTTCTGAGGAGACCTGGATACACTGTTGAAGTTTTAAATTGTTTATAGAATGTTTCCTTTTAGATAAAATCCCATCAGTTGTTTGGAGTTTTCTTCAAGTAATATCTATCTTTAATAATTAATTAAAGAAACAAAACAAATACACTCCTACTTGATTTTTAAGACAATGACCATTCTGACAGGTCAAAGTTTTATACAGATTGTGTTTGTAGACCTCAGGAGCAACACCCTAATTCCACAACCAGCTTTGTTACTATGTCCTGGAAAAAAATGGCTTCATCTTGGTAAAGCACTGCCAGAATGTATTGTTGTTTATTGCATTATTAAGACGTGTCTATAAAGCTCATACACAAAGAAGAATTGCAGACATTATAGGTTATACTCTTGTGTTCAGGTCATGCCTTATACCCTGGTGTACTTGATTAAGTGAATATTAATCATTTACTGTGATATATGCAACAGAAAAATAGAGGTAAAAAAGTCAGTAAAAGAGCTGCGTGATTTGTTCCGAAAGTAATCAAAAAACCAAAAGAGTTGTTTGTGCCCAAGGCGTAATTGCCAACCACAAGGTTTTACTTCCCCTTTTTTCTTCTTTTCAAATCCAAATTTTACACCATTTATCTAACAGGTTAGTGGATAATATTTTTTCATTCTCTTTGTTAAGCGAAGAAAAGCTAAAACGGGATGTTCACAATGTCATTTCCAAATCAGTGTTCACTGATACATTATTAATAAAAGCAATAAATCATTTTAAGTTAAAATGTTCACACTAGAACTTTTGTACTACTACTAATTTGGTAAATTTCTGTATATGACTTTACAAATTTTTATGAAGAATAACAAAATTAACAAATTAAACCAGTATGTTCAGAATCATTGTTCACATTACTGCACAAAAATTCAAGCATAAACTATATATAAAAATGGCCAAAATGTTTTAATCTTACATTCCAGTAAGTTTACTTTAAATAAAGGTTTGTATAAATAATTTACAGTGAAACCAGCAAGTTTAACGTTTAAAATGTAGGTTTATTTATTTCACAAAATATACTTTGATTAAAATGCTATTATTCTTTTTATTATTATTATTATTATTATTATTATTATTATTATTTCCATTTTAAGTGAATTTTATAATACTTTGTTTTTAAAACGCAGTAAGTACCTAATTAAAACACTATTTACCTAAATAAGTTCCAGAAGCCTTGTGGTTTGTTAAGATGCAGGTTTGTGAACCTTCCATGTTTTTTTCAGACAGTTTTTTTTCTCCTGGCAACCCTTCCAAACAAACTGTACTTTTTCTGTAGCCTGTGCCTTCTGTAGTGTCTGAGATGTAGCTCTTCTTTTTTTTCTTTCTTTTCTCTGAACATTGCACAGTCTGACCTTAAGGTGAATGTCCTGGGACGTCCACTCTTGGGAAGACACCTGTCCTGAATGCTTTCCACTTCAATCTTTCTCACCTGAGTACGATGAACACCAAGTCGTTTGTAAATGCTTTTTACAACCCTTTCCAGATTGATGTGAAGCAGCACTAAGACCTCTGCTGACGTTTTTCCCTGTTAACACACACCAGAGTGCTTCAGACCAGCAAACTGCCAAAACTTCTGCTTTTATAGACGTCTGCACACATGCTGATGATCAGTTAATCTTAAGGACTGATGATTGCTCGCACCTGGCTACAACTTACACTTTTAAATCTGTGGAAGCACTAAGGGGGTACTTAGTATTGCCCACATGGTTTTTTGTTGTTTTTCCTTCCTGGCTTCATTTTTGTTAAATAAATAATGGCACAGTGAGAGAAGGTATATGCTGTTGTTTGTCTGAGATTGTATTTGCCTAATACTGAGAGCTGCTGCAATCAGATGATTTAATTATATTTTTACACAAAAACACAAAAAAATAAAAACCTACATTTGAACATGACTGTAGCTAACAAACTTAGCAAGCTACTAAACTCCAGTGGCATTAAACTAATTAGCTATAGCGAGTATGAAGAATGGAGGAGGAGGAGTTAATGTGTAAGACGTGTGAATTATTACACGTCATTTTCCTCATGAAAGTGTGTTTTTTTTCTTTATACCCTTGTGTTGTCTTCGTGATTTTAACAGCAGTGATCATTGCCTTGATGTGAACAGTGGATGTGCGTGACGATGGATCAGCCAAGTGCGAAGCTTCCTCTTTTCAAATCCTCAAACTGTCGAGCAGTGAAGTGAAACAACTCCACATATCACAACGTTTCATAGTTAAATAAATAAGAAAAACGAGAAAAGCTTATTACAAACAAGACTTTTATCTACTGGTTTACTGGATAATAACTACTGTTTTGTTTTGTTTTGTTTTTTAGTTTTGATTCTTCTTTGATGCAAATGTGACTTCAGGCTGATGTTTTCAGCTTCTCTACAGAAACAACACACCCAGCATGACAGCCATCAGGTAACATGCTTAACTGCCACATTATATGCAAATAATTAGCTTTAGTTTTTTAGATAGAAAACCATTTACGGAATTAAAAAAAGTTAAACTAGCTAAGGAGTTGTAAATGAAAATTACATTTTACTGTATTAATGACTAATTAAAAATCACAAGAACACTCCATTGAGATAAATATTCTGCGCTACATAATGCACATTAGAATGATGTTTAAATGTGTTGCATCACTTGATGACAGTATAGAGGCTGGTAGATGCTTTATTATTTTACAATATATGGAAATATTTCTGGATTATCATCCCAAACAATGACATCTTAGAAAGTAAAAATGTTTTCTTGAATCTTGAATACAAGCCAAAGATATCTAGAATCTCCAGATGACAACAAAACTAAAATATTACGTACTAATGACTAATTAATTGGATTTATTTCAAGATTATGAATTAAAAATGAAAAGAGTGAAAGTTTGAAATGTGTGGGGGAAAAAATAAAGGCAGCAAGCTGCAGGATTTACAATTAAGATTTAAATCATCTTAAAATAAGAAGTATTTGTTTCATTTTTACAGTATATTTTAAAATAGATTCACTTGCTAAGAATTTCTTTCTTTCTTCTTTCTTTATGGACATTATTTCTATTGTTTATATAACTGTAAAGTTTGTTCTTCTCATAAAAGTGCACTAACCTGGAAACTTTGAGTTATAAATGTACTTAAATTTAAACTAATTGTAATTGTTTTTTTTTGTTTTTTTAGAATTTTGATATTTTAAGATAAATACGCTATAGCAAAGGTTAGGTTTCATTTTAGGATTAGATTTAGATAATATTTAGGTCTGGGCTCAAGAAATCCAATAATGCCTCTTATTCAGTTTGAGGGACCAAAAATTAAAATGTTAAAAAAGTAAAGTAAAATATAATAATAATAATAATAATAATAATAATAATAATAAAAAAATGTTATTATACAAAATACTTACTGATCAACCATAACAATTAAATACAAAAAATGAACCCCAGTAGTGTGTAGGTTCCCCTTGAGCCACTGGGGCGGCTCCGTAGGGTCTCTGGGGGGGTGGGGGGTTTGGGTGGTTTCTCTGTGGTGTCTGGCACCAGAACATTTGCAGTGGATCCTTTGGGTGCTGTGGGTTGTGGGGCGGGGCCTCCGTGGATCAGACTTGTTTGTCCGGTGTGTCCCATGGGGCTCGATCGGATTGGAATCTGGGGAGTTTGAAGGCGGGGTTGGTCTGTCACCAGTTCGCTGGAGTAGAACTGATAAACAGTGTTAATCAGTTCACATGGTGGTGGTGTTTATGCTGCGGCTGTAATTATTAACAATAATGAAAATATAAAGCAATGAAAAAAATTCTAAAAGATATTGCAACATTTATTTATTTTTAATGCTGATACTTTGAATAACAGACGATCAACTCATTAACCAGTATTTATTTCTTTAAAAATGATTAAGGTCTAATTTAATAAATACACAAAAAATACACACACACAATACTATATGTACACTTATATACAAAACACTGGTTTCATTCCATTTACACAAAAATAAAATTTGTTGCAAATATTAATAAATCAAATAAAGTATACATAAAATAAAATAACTTCTAACAATTACAACTAGACAGTAAAGTATCTTAAATTAAAACAAAAAATGTAATTTTGGTTTGTTTCTGTTTTTTTAATAAACCACATGGAACCAATACTTACGCATGAACTACTTTAAGCTACAGTATTTATGTTAACTCTGACATTCAAGATGAGATTTGTTACAGGATATAGTCATCTGTAGTTTGATTTTTTTTTTTCTTCTTTTTCTTTCTCTCCAATATCTGATCCATAATTTTTGTCCTGAGAATCAGATTTGGTGTCACCTATAAAGTATAAAAAAAATTCTGCAACAAAACACTTTTGTAATGTTCTGTACTGGAGTAGGTATTACCTGTAGCCCGTACTGTAAATCACAGAGAATTCATAAAACGTGAGTTTAAAAAAAAGGAATTTCTGAATTCTTTTCACAACTTCATTGCAGACGGGTTCAGGGAGCTTCAGGAATCTCTAGAATTATTTAAAAGAATTATGTTTAAATCAAGACCTGTGTGCTGGATCTGGTCTGATTAAAGGTTGCAGTCTGGCCAAGAATAAAGGCTTCTTCTTCTCCTTCTTCTCCTTCTTCATTACCAACATAAACATTGAGCATAAACTTTTTAGTTTTATATGTAAAATGTAAAAACGTTCCAGTTCAGTACTTATGCAAGACAATACATGAAAAATACATATATTTAATTGATTCATATACTTTATAAACACCACTAAATGAATATATGTACATTTGTAAAGATAAAGATAAAAGATTATAAAACAATATATTTGTTATGTTCTTGGTACCTGGCTGGCATGGAAGACTTTATTGATTGATTTTATTATTAATTTGTTCACCCACTGGGTTACAATATGAGGTATGTGGTAGTGTTCTGTTCCTTCCACTCAAATCTAAACATGAAAAATAGGATAAAAAATAGCAAGTAAACTGCATTTTTTTATTAAAAAAAAAAAACAAATCTGTGTGTAATTCACATCTTGTAGTCAGGCTTTTCAATAACATCTAGGTCACTGCAGTTAAACCTGAAAATTGGATGGAAAATAAGGACTAAACTGCATTGTATTAAAAAAAAAGTACTTTAAAAAATCTAGTATAGTATGAGTTTAGTACATAGCTGATACATTGCTGCATGAAAAGTGCTAGTTGTAATTTGGTTAATTAAGGTTAATCACTAATTAAACAAAATGGCTTCCACATTAGTTAGTTGTCATTTATAGAATAGCACTTGATCCAGCACTCAAGCCTTGATTACGGGTCCAAGTTCAGACTCATACATAACTTTCTGAACTTGTTAGTAGATTGCAGGACAACGTGGTTAATCAGTAGTTAACTAGCATTCACCAAACCATGGTAACATAACCAGTGATTTAAAAAAATGAAAACATTTCATCTTTTTTTATTATTTATTTTTTTGCAGGATGAAGGTGCCACTGGGCATATTCATCTGTTTTAGCCTGACTCTCACTCTGACTCTGACTCAGACCTCTGAGAGACCAACCTGTAATGACTGCGATGAAGATCATTTCTGCAACTGTCGTGCCAAGAACCTCCTTCGTGTACCCATAGTTCCGGATGATGTTTTGTCCCTGGACATGTCCTTCAACAAGATCGAGTCCATCACTCAGAGGGATCTAACCTGCTACACAGAGCTGAGAACTTTAAATCTGCAGAAGAACAAACTCAGCACGATCCACAAAGAAGCATTTAATTCCCAAAGCAAACTGGAAGAGCTTGATCTTTCATTCAATAACCTGAAAAACATTTCCTCCAAGTGGTTTTCTGAGCTTCGGTCCCTGAAACATTTGAACATCTTGGGAAACCGGTACACGACTTTGGGATCCGTTGCCCTGTTTCAATTTGTCGAAAACCCTGTGCTGAGAACGTTACAGTTCGGTAACCCTTGGATCAAGGATGTGAAACAGAATTTGCTGCGTAATATTAGACAGCTGGATGAGCTGACGTTTGTCTGTGGTGACCTCAGATCATATGAGAATGGAAGTTTCCAGACGATTCAACCCATCAGAGCGGTGTCAGTCAGCCTTTCGCAGTTGTTTCAGGATGATCCAGCACTCGTATCAAAGATCCTTCGAGATGTTTCTCACCCTGAGACATCGCTGACCATTAGAGATGTCTCACTGGAGACACAAGAACTGATAGAACCCTTTAAAGAGGTGACAGAAGGTTGCACCAGAAGTCTTACCTTTCAAAACATAATAACAACTGACGAGGCAGTCAGTCGCCTTCTAGAGGTTTTGGACGGCTCTCCCGTGTCCTACATCGGCCTTGAGGATATTTGTTTAATAGGTCAGGGTTGGTGGGAAAAAGCAAGGAGGACACACCTAGAAAACCTGCACACGATACATATCCGCAACATAGAAATCCAGGGCTTCTTCAAATTTAGCAGCATGATACAGTTAGCGTTCCTGTTGAAGCATCTCACCAAGATATCCGTCGTCAACTGCACCGTTTTCGTTATTCCCTGCCTGACCACCTGTTTTCTTAAAAAGGTGGAGTACTTGGATTTGAGCCAAAACCTCCTATCAGATATCACCATGCAAGAATCCCTATGCAATGGGGACAGCAAGATGCACAACATTAACACTCTCAATGTAAGTCACAACTCACTGAAATCTCTCCAGCTCATGTCCCACCTGGTCACGAGTCTCGACAGGCTGACATCGCTAGACATGAGCCACAACAACTTTGTAAAAATGCCACAGAGTTGCAGCTGGCCGGCAAGTCTCAGGTTTATGAACCTCTCCACTACAAAACTTCACCACGTAACCCCATGCCTGCCTCTCAGTCTGACCGTGCTGGATTTGAGCCAGAACTTCCTGACAGAGTTCCACCTTCATCTTCCCAACGTTGTGGAGCTCTGGCTTACAGGGAACAGGATTATTTCCCTACCGGAAGGTGGCCAATTCCCCAGCCTTCGCACGTTGTTTATTCAAAGCAACACGTTGAACATGTTCAACAAAAGCGACCTGATCGCGTTCCAGTCTCTCCAGGTCTTAGAAGCTGGACATAACCATTTTTTTTGCAGCTGCGATTTTGTAGAATTCTTTAAAGGTTCTATTGACCACTTGATTACTCTGGGGGACGGACATCGCAGCTACATGTGCGACTCTCCATTCATGTTGAGGGGTCTTACTATCGATAACGCTCAACCGTCAGTCTTTGAGTGCTACATGATCCTGTTAGTATCAGTCATCTGCTCTGTCACCATCATCGGCGTGATCGCCATCGGGGTCACCTGCTACAAATTTCATGTCTTGTGGTATCTACAGATGATGATTGCGTGGTTAAAAGCAAAAAGTAAACCATCTGTGCAAAGTGGCGGCGCTACTTTTCGCTATGATGCTTTCGTATCGTACAGCCAGCACGATGCGGAGTGGGTGGAGGAAATTCTCGTGCCAGAGTTAGAAAGCTCTGAATCTCCGGTCGCTCTGTGTCTGCACCAGCGGGACTTCCTCCCAGGCCGCTGGATCGCTGACAACATCATCGAGTCCATCGAAAGTAGCTATCGAACCCTCTTTGTCCTGTCGGAAAACTTCGTGACGAGCGAGTGGTGCCGATACGAGCTGAACTTTTCGCATTTTCGGATCATCGATGAACGCAACGATTCTGCCGTCCTGATCCTGCTGGAGCCCATCGTCAAGGAGACGATTCCCAAGCGCTTCTGCAAACTGCGCAAAATAATGAACTCCAGGACGTACCTCGAGTGGCCTGAGGACGAAGAAAAGCGAGAGGAATTCTGGCGCAATCTCCGAGCTGCACTTCGAAGGGAGGACTCGTGATGCTGATTCTGATACGTCATGGATCACACCTTCATCAGATTTAAAAATTATTATCAGGTTTTATTTTGTCTGTAATTTAAGGTTCTGAGTTATGACCGTGGAGAACCCTTACTTGTAAATTTGGTGTATTATTCGCACTTATTTACTGTTAAAGCTCGTTATTCCTCACCTGATGTACAGATTAAACTCAAACACAGATTCAATCTCTGATTAAATTCTGCTCTCAATAAACACACGCTCTATCTATTTAAGGATCTTCTGCATCGGGGGCTTTCCTTTTTATGGTTAGCTTCCTCATAAAATGGAGAACACACACACATGCACACATCTTATGAGTAATTCTTCAGTTATTCACTCAATGAAACCTTCCTCATGATGGTTAGATTTGTGCTGTCTTGTTTTAATATGATTTTATATTACAGAAGGGGAAAGATTATTTATAATTCACTTGTGAAAATAAACGCAGCAAGGAATCATTTCACAAATGACTCTTTTATTTTTTAACACGTCTGCTGTGTTCTGTACGTGTGAAATGCATTTCTCACAGTGATGTTACCTAACCAAGTGATCAGCAGCTCCTTTATCCACACCGCTGTTTAAACACGCTGTCTAGTGCAGATTTAGCCCAGTACATACTGTAAGGCATTTGGCCTTTCATTCTCTTGCTAACTTCATTAGCTGGCTAGCTTATGTTAGTTCATACAAAGTTAGCTCTCGAGCTAAAAAAAAAACATTATCCTGAGTGTGAATTACAGACCATAGCATCACTTTAATACAGTTTTCCTGCAGCAGTGAAATGCTCACACTGTTAAAGCTGGATTGTGTGTGTGTGTGTGTGTGTGTGTGTGTGTGTGTGTTAATTAGCAGATTACTGTCATGCTGTGTCCAAAACTGAAGGTTAATTGGGTCATTAGACGTTTCTGTATTATGATGATGATAATGATGATGATTATAACAGAGTTAAAACTCATTATTATTATTTTACTAAAATGTGAAGTTAATAAAACTAACAATTTGAAGTTAGTGTTACAGTAAGACAAGTGCACACAGACTTTTTAGTATAAAAAAAGTATCGTTCAACATTTATTTATTTATTTGAGACTTTAAACCAAAGATTCTCAAAAACAAATTGAATATTGTGGGGTAAAGTATTTTAGAAAGGCACAGAGTTGACTACGCCACCTAGTGGCCAATAAACTGTGGCAAGTGAGCTGTGTTGCACAGAATTGTGTCCTGATCATCTCATCACGATCAGAATCAGGTTTTTTTTTGTCAATTATGTTGAGACACACATGAGAAATTTGATTTAAAATTTACTGTTTGTGGCTCTCAAAGTACAGACCAACATAAAACACTGTACACCTGTTGTAGACAAGACACAATACACAGTAAATACACAACATTCAATAACTATACAGATTAAATTAAGACCAGGAGAAAATTTTTTTTTAAATAAATTAATTAACAAATAAATAAATAAATAAATAAATAAATAAATAAATAATAGTTTCGGAGTATGTAACAGATGTACATGAATTCATTGTCTATACCTCTTTATCCTGTATACAGGGTCATGGGGGGCGGAGCCTATCCCAGGAGACTTGGGGTATGAGGCGGGGTACACCCTTGACAGGGTGCCAATCCATCGCAGGGCACACACATGCACACACACGCACACATTCACACACCATGGACAAATTGGGAATACAAATTAGCCTAATCTGCACGTCTTTGCCCTGTGGGAGAAAACTGGAGCACCCGAAGCAAACCCACCAGGCATGGGAGAACATCCAAACTCCACACACACAGCCTCATCATCATTTATCGCCGCCCGGCCACACCACACAACCTGTGTGCTTTTTGAGTATGTTACTACCTGGATGCTGGAAAAACAATCATCACATTATGATGTCATTCAATGCGATGTCACTCAGTATGATGCCGCTCCATATGATGTCATTCGCCAATTTACCACATAAGTTTAAGGTACGGTTACAGCTGAACTGTTTGAGAAATCAAAAATCCCTTCACATCCTCATGCTGGCCCGGTTTGGTGGTGATCATATAAATCCTCTAGGAGGAGTATATGAATATTCCATTGGGTGCATTTTGCAAACAACACAAAATAAATGACGTCCTGTTGAGTAGAGCTCATGACATGCAATGCGAAAGTTGTTCAGCTCAATGAGATCTAAATGTGTAGTACTGTACTGGATTTCGCATGTGTATACATGCAAGTGTGTACGAGCGCTGCAGCAAAATCTTGTGTGATGGCCCTGGGCATGGCCAGCTGCTCGGGCGTCCTAATGGCAGCAGATTCCAACCTGTGTGCTGATTTTCATGACTTTTTGAGCACGTTATGACCCACGAAATCATAGGATGGTGGAAAAAATATGAAATCCTTAGAAGAACAAGGGCACAATAATAATTTCTGTGTATGTAACAGATGTGTGTGCATCACATGTACTGTAATAAGTAGTGCAAGTCAATGCAGTAATGTGCAGTAGAGTGTAAGACGTTTGTAAGAAGCGTGTCGGAGCTTTTACACAATAGTGTAAAAACAAAAAGTTTGATTAGTGCGAATAACAGTAATGTGCAGCAGAACGTCAGAAGTTTGTAGAATCAGATCCGAACTAACATGCCTTCAGTACTGTTCTGCTCTCTTTAGTGCACTAGTACACCAGTGCGCACTGTAGCCCGTTACGTAGTGCACTCTCCATGCACACTCTCTAGTGCGGAAGTGTGCTGTTTACTGTTTTGGCAGTACAGTGTTTTTCTACACACTGTGGTGCGGAAGTGTGCACAGGGTTTGTGTAGTGCAATGTGCAGTGCGGGAGCGCGCGCTGTGTCACACCGGGACCCGGGCGGGTCAGAACTTGGGCGCGTTGGCTTAAAACAACACTTTAAAAATAATAATTTGAAAAAATGCATCATTCTACGTATACAAAAAAGGGGGCGTGACTTGGGGGGGGGTTGTTGATTTCTTGCACCGTAAAGAAGAAGGAGGGAAGGGGCGGAGCTTCCACCTAACCGGGAAGCGGAGCGCGAGCCGGAGCAGCGGACAGGGGGCTGCGCGCGCTGCCTTCGACCGGAGGAGATTTTTTATTATCGGGGCTTCGAGAGTCTCCTCATCCTCCTCCTCATCATCCTCATCATCATCATCCTCCTCCTCCCCCCGCGGTCTGGAGCGGTCTGTCTGTCTGTCTCTATATTTATATAGAAGTCAATAAGAATTATAATAATAACAGTCCTATAATCCCGGGCATGTCTGATCCCGGAGCTGACGGTGATGCCGGGGGCGCGCGCGGGTTCGCGCGGCAGGGCGCGCTGCGGCAGAAGAACGTGCACGAGGTGAAGGACCACAAGTTCATCGCGCGCTTCTTCAAGCAGCCCACCTTCTGCAGCCACTGCACCGACTTCATCTGGTGTGTGTGTGTGTGTGTGTGTGTGTGAGAGAGAGAGAGAGAGAGTGACGGGTTTCCTGCCTGTTTAAACGCGCATTCCATTTGTTTTATTTTGGTGATTATGTATATGTGTGTATCTGTACAGTATATGAGTGTGTGTGTGTGTGTGTGTGTGTGTGTGTGTGTGTGTGTGTGTGTGTGTGTGTGTGTGTGTGTGTGTGTG
>JAOVVA010000028.1:248266-259943 GCA_028565275.1 Leiocassis micropogon | reverse complement strand
CAGCATCACCCGGGGTTCGAACCTGCGACTCCCGGATGATAGGGCGAGCGCTTTACCACTGCGCCACTCGGAGACTAATATAAATATCTTTATCTACGCTCCCAGTCTGATCCCCCTGACTCTGACCCCTCAGGTGACTTCGGCCTGGCCACCAAGATCGAGTTCGACGGCGAGAGGAAGAAGACGCTGTGCGGGACGCCGAACTACATCGCCCCCGAGGTGCTGTGTAAGAAAGGCCACAGTTTCGAGGTGGACGTCTGGTCCCTGGGCTGCATCCTGTACGTAACTGTAACACTTCCTGGCTTCTGATCAGCTGCTTGTTCATGGACCTGGTTCTGATTGAGCGCTGTCTCGGGTGTTTAGGTACACGCTGCTGGTCGGGAAGCCGCCGTTCGAGACGTCGTGCCTGAAGGAGACGTACGTCCGCATCAAAAAGAACGAGTACACCATTCCCAGGGTGAGTGGGTCATCCCTGTCCAAACCCCGTCATCATGTTCTGTATAGTTTATCTAACAGTCAGTCTTTTTAGAGCATATTTTCTTTATTATTGGTGGTAAAGAATGATCTGTAGCTCTCCCTCACTCGGTGTCTCTCTCTGCAGCACATTAACCCTGTGGCTACGGCGCTAATCCGGCGGATGCTGCACGCCGACCCCACGCTCCGCCCCTCCGTCGCCGACCTGCTCTCAGACGAGTTCTTCACCTCGGGTTACGTCCCGCTCAGACTCCCCACGTCCTGTCTCACCGTACCGCCACGCTTCTCTATCGCCCCCTCCAGTCTGGAGGCAGGCCTGCACCGCAAACCGCTCTCTGCTTTCAACAAAGGTAATAAACACACTCGCGCACGCACACACACACACACCTGAACCGTACCCACAGGGATTAAACGACATGACCTGACGGGAGTCTGTGTTCGTGTGATTTCCAGACACAGACAGTCCGATCGAGAAGATGGGGAAGGTGGAGCAGCCGCTGAAGGAGGAGCCTGCACAGAGGTCAGAGTGAGTCCGTTCTCTTATCGCGCTCCAGAACACGGGGAGACGTCCTGAAACTGACCTGTTTGTTTTCCCCCCGGTTCAGAGACGGACCCGAACAGCCCGACTGTCACCTGACCGACATGCTGCAGCAGCTGACCAGCCTGAACGCAGTCAAACCGTCTGAGAGAGAGTTCGTACGGCAAGGTACACACACACACACGCGCACACACACACACTCTTTAAGGATTCTACATCTTCGCCTGAATGGAACCTGACTGATGGTTGTGTCTTTGTCACAGAGGAAGCCGAGGACCCGGCCTGCATCCCCATCTTCTGGATCAGCAAATGGGTCGACTACTCCGATAAATACGGCCTCGGTAAACACACACACACACACACACACAGTAACTGTTATCAGAATCACCTTCAGAATGCCGAAACTTGACTCGTACTGGAGCGTTCACTCACTGACTGATTCACTGATTCAGAATCAAACTGAAATCGATTCTTTTGATTCGTTTGCCCTTTGATTTGATTAAAAGAAAAGAAACCGCAGCGGTGTTCACTGAGGTGTGTGTGTGTTTGAAGTCAGAAATAAGTTAAACCATGTGATAGAATTGCGCGCACACACACACACACACACACGGGTTCTGTCCAGTAAAGTCACATTTCAGTAGCAGGTGATTCTGTTAAGCCGAACATGTCGTGGGTGAAGTGCATTCTGGGTACAGTGTGTCTGTAATGTGATGCATGGCTGAACATGGTGTGTGTGTGTTGTAGGGTATCAGTTGTGTGATAACAGCGTGGGTGTTCTGTTTAACGACTCCACCCGCCTGATCATGTACGAGGACGGCGACAGTCTGCAGTACATCGACCGCGGAGCGGCGGAGTCTTACCTGAGCGTGCGCTCCTACCCCGCTGCGCTCTCCAAAAAGGTGCGCTGAGTAACTTCCTGTTACAGTTCTCTCACACACACACACACACACACACACGCACACGCGTACTCACCGCTCTCCCCGCTCCTTTCAGATCACTCTGCTGAAGTACTTCAGGAACTACATGAGCGAGCACTTGCTGAAGGCGGGCGCTAACATCACTCCGCGGGACGGGGACGAGCTGACGCGCCTGCCTTACCTGCGCCACTGGTTCCGCACCAAGAGCGCCATCGTGCTCCACCTGAGCAACGGCACGGTGCAGATCAACTTCTTCCAGGTTTGTACTGACTGGTTCATAATTATTACAGATCACACGAGGACCCCAGGTAAAACTAATCCCGTGACAATAGCCCATGATTGGACTCGACCCAGAGTTCACTAGTGATTCAGTTTCACCGATCAAACGCTTTCACTTCACTACTCGTGTGGCTGTAATTCACCGCGTCCTTCTGTCCCCTCCCCCGTAGGACCACACCAAGCTGATCCTGTGCCCCCTCATGGGCGCCGTGACGTACATCAACGAGCGCCGAGACTTCTGCACCTACAAGATGAGCCTGATCGAGGAGTACGGCTGCTGTAAGGAGCTAGCCTCGCGGCTGCGCTACGCTCGCACCATGGTGGAGAAACTACTGGCCTGCAAAAGCACGACGACCACCACCACCGCGTCCTCGGGCCGCTGACTCGGTCATGACCCCGACTGAACTGTTAAACTGTACACTCTCCCCCTGTATGTGTCTCTCTGTCCTGTCAGGAGGGGGCGCTCCATGTGACCGGGCTCCTCATCCGCTCTATCATGTACATTCTTCTGTGTTTTTTGCTCTGTTTAAATGTTTTTCCTCGTTTCCCTGTTTCCTCTTCCTCTGTATAATTTTTATAAAGCTTTTATGGCTGTACATGAGAGAGCCACAAATTAAACAGTTGTATTAAAGGTGGTGTATCCAATTTAATAAAGCTCCTTTTGGTGAAAAACTCTCGGCTTCTGTAACAAAGATTTACATTTTATGTTAAACGTTAGAGCCGCATTAAACACCTTCAGCACTCGTTTGTAATTTTTATAAAGCAGCAGACAGTCGGGGATCTGAACTCTAACGGATGTGATGGTGAGAATCAGACACTGTGCTAGTCGGACTCGTGATTTACGAGACTACAAACGCTCTGCTGGTTTCTGTAAAAAATTTACCATCAAAAGATAAAATGTGACCTGAAGCTTTTGTGAAACTACGCTGTAAATGAACAATTAAACTTTATGGCTTAAACTTTCACAAGATGGAGTAAATGATGGAGTCCACATTAAACGGAGTTAAAAACTCACACGTACACAGTCTGGCTCAAGGTCAGACAAAGATCTCCAGAACTTTTATTTCCCATTTATTGTTAAACAGAACTTTACTTCATGTAACTGAAATAATAAATAACTCCAGAGTGATGTAAACACCAGGTGTGTATACACACACAGTCAGGGTACACCATATGTGTAGAAAATAAAACATTTTAAATAATATTTTTAATAATAAAACATTTTTCTTTACTTTAAAACGGACCGGCCTCAACATCGAGCAGCTTAAGTGTTGTTTAGCACAAATTCTAAAACACTGGGGAAGCTGAACACGTGAGCCGGGAGCACATTTTTATCTTTGAAGAATAAAGCTCTGAGCTATAACACGTTACTCTACACTGTTGGAGTGCGAGTGAACACTCGAGCCTGTGCGAGCGACAGTGCCTCGAGGAAGGACGCTTCCACGTATCTGCAATACTTATGCAAGTAAATTATGATCTGAGTGGTACATGGAGTTGGACTTGTGATTTTAGGAGTGAGATGATTTTAAGAACTGATTCAAACTAATTTAGCTTTGGAGTATAAAGATGAGTCGTTCTTTTTTTTTTCTTTTCCTTTGATTTCCCCCTTAATTTAGTCGTATCCGCTTCCTCCTCGTCACTACCAGTCAGTCAGGGAGGGCCGAAGACCACCTGTGATGGATATGAGAGCGTTAAGCCCCTCCCACCCCACGCCGGTGAGAGAGCTCGCCCAATCAGCTCTCTCCAGGCCCTCGGCTGCGAGAGGCTACAGCATCACCCACTAGAACCAGTGATCTCCAGCTGACAGGGCGAGCACTTTACCCCTGAGCCACTAGGGGGCGATGAGTCAGTGTATGGCAGTGAAGACTGAAGGGCACATGGAGAAGCAGAAATGTTCGACACCATGACATCTGAAATGGAGCTGGGGCTCTTTAGATCTAACCTAGTCAGAGAATAAGCAAGGGCAACTCTCACCATAATCCAAGCCCCACCCACCAAACCCCACCCTGCTTCACAGTGATGACCGGTGCATCAAACATCACAGACAAGAAATTACATTCGAATCCTGAACTTCAAAGGTGAGAATTTACATTTGAATTGTCTTTCACAGTGCAGAGAAACTTTCTGAAAATTTTGTATTTCTGAATTTATTTTTGTATTTAAAAATTTATTTTTTATCATAATGTATTATTTATTTTGTGGATTCACAATGTGTGTGTTCAGTTCCAGGATGTAATGGAGTGCACGGCTGAACATTTCTGTGGTCAAACCCAAGTCAAAACATTCACTCCAACACTGGTGTCCTTCCCTCGTGTGAGCTGATCAACTGCAACTAGTATTAAACCACAAGGTGTGTTCATGTCACCTCTCCATTCAGCCACGCCCATAAAGACAAAATGGCGGCTAAAATGTGAGAGCACTCCTTCTAACCTCACTACTGCAGTAAGTCAGTGATCTCACACACACACACTTCCTCCTTTTATAGGGTGCCATTATTTTTTCCCCCTGATTAAACAGACAGTATTTTTATTTGTCTTGTTATGAACTTTTGGATTCACTTTCATTAGTGTAAAATGATCAGGTTTTACAGACTACTGTGTGTGTGAGAGAGATAAAATACTAAAATAAATACATTTCTTTAAGAACGTGTTTGTTCATATTCAGTCTGCGAATAAAACATAAAGTTAAAGCATGAAAAAACATGTAGCGCTAGTAAGGCGTAGCTAGCACGGGCGGTCGTGTTAGCGCTTCATCCGAACAACCTGAGTGTTTTAAAAGCAAAGTTGTTTTCCTGATTTCCCATCAGGGGTTTAGTGGTTTAAACCCTCAGAGGGACGTTTCCATGACGATTAAAGCTGAGGAACAGCACACGCACGCACGCACACACACACACACTCCTTGGTGCGCTCTGAAGTTACGTCCCTGTGCACTCCAGAGCTCATTAAGGCTGAATAATGCTTAACGTCTGCACAGTTTCATCCACTCGCTCGAGTTCTTGCTCGGACCGGACCGGACCGGACCAGACCGGACCGTCCTCCTCAGGCCCGGGATGCTCTGTGTCCATAAGACTGCTTCCTAAAGACTCCTGAAGAAATCAGGTTGTTAATCCTGATCCACATCCTCTCCTTCTGCAGCAGTGGTGTGTCATGTCTCTGTGTCTCTGTGTGTGTGTGTGTGTGTGTGTGTGTGTGTGTTTAGTTGTGGTAATACGTTTGAAACGGTCTCTCCGGAGCGCAGATTCTCATTGCAGTGTGTGTGTGCAGCAGTAACCGCGGGAAGCGCGAGGTGAAATACACCACAAAGCCTTCTGGGACGTCACCAAGCGACGCTTGAACTTCAGGGGGGAGCTCGTGGTAATGATGCTTCTGAAACACACACACACACACACACACACAAACATTTTAGTTTCAGACGCACATCACTTCATTCATAATTTTTGCTTTTAATATTCATGTATATTTAAATTTAAATAAAAATATTTATATATTCATTAGCATGCTCTTTCCTTTTCATGAATTTTTAAGTGAATAAGTTTTATTATTAATGTGGCACATATTAATGATTATATGTTTTATTTTTCTTCGTCTTCTTAAGATTTATTGTTTATAAATAAAATAATTTATCATTAATTAACTAAATAAGGACCTAACTAATTAAGTATTCACGCTTAAAAGTATTAAGTGATGTTTTAAGCTTAAATAAAAGGACAGCATGTTAAATGTTTTTTTTTTTTTTTACCATTTTATGATGTCACATACATAATTAACAGGTAAATAAATTTATAAACAATAACAGTTTATACATTTCATATCTAATATATAACTTGATGTTCAAAAGTTTCTAATTTGTTTCTAATATGAAAATAAAAAGGGTCAATTCCAGCAAAAATTTTATTAGTTATTTTATAATGACTATGTAAATTATAAATTAATAAATGATAATAATAATAATAATAATAACAGGAGCAGTCGGGCACTGACTTTATTCCTCATTGCTCGGAGCAGGTCTCTGACTGAGTTTCCTTTATACGTGCGGAACTTCCTCAGATCTGTGAGACAGGGGAGAGACAGGGGGGAGACAGGGGAGACAGGGGAGAGACGGAGGCAGAGAGGGGAGAGACAAAGCAGAGACAGGTGAAAGACAGGGCAGAGAGAGAGGAGAGACAAGGGAGAAACAGAGGAGAGACAAAAGAGAAACAGGGGAGAAAGAGAGAAGAGACAGGGGAGAAAGAGAGGAGAGACAGAGGGGAGAGACAGGTGATTAATCACGACTCCTCTACAGGAAGTCTGACTTCTGTACAACAGTGAGGATCTGCAGAGAACCTGAACCACAGGACACCACAAAAAAACTCCAGCTGTATTCCATTGTGTTATATTATATCATAACTTACAGTTAGTTCTGAGTGAGTAATCTGATTGGACAAGAGACGTTGATGATAATAGATGGTAACAGCACAGTGACCTGTAACTATACGCATCACTGGGTGTCCCAGGCGTTCTACAGTGGTTAATTACACTAATTATACCAGGGCACTGCTTGGTGTGTGGAACAAGTGATTGTACACTCTACACTCTACATCTATTCTACACTAGCTTTCCATTTTTGGGATTTGACCTGGAACTTAACGGAGCTGATATTCTAAAATGGAATAAGTGGAAATATGAAGTAAACTGGTGGAGCAAAATAACTTGTTACTATGCAAGAAACAAATCATAATCTGTTAATAATAGATGGTGTTTGTGGAACTGTTGTATAAAAGCAATATCACACTTGAGGTCGAGCTGTTGTGCTGAATAGCGCTGGGCGTCTAATCAACGCCTCATGGAGATGTTTAATGAAACATGGCTGCAGTTTCCACTAACCGGCCTGTAGGGGCACTGAAATGTGCATTCTCCAGTTGGTTCGCACCACAGATCGGCCCGAGGTCTCTAGACGGACCACGATAGGGCTCTCCGCCGGCTCCTTTTCTATACGATCGCTCACATCCTACAACACACACACACACAAATCAGTATCTATGAACTCTATGAAACATCAGCAGATATTTTGTGAATGATCACAGGCTCTGATGTTCTCACACTTTGGAACATTTTCCTTTCCTGCAGTTTTTAAACGTTCGTGCTCCACAAACCTGAAAGAACTGCAGCTGTTTATCTGGCCGCCAGAAAAACGGGTGTTTGAGAATGGAGGCGGTGGAGGGGCGCGACTCGGGGTCTGCGCTGATCATCATCTCAATCAAATTTTTGGCGATGACGTCCTCTAACAGCACAAACATAAAAATTATTATTATTTTTTTTAAGACTGCTGTTTAATGAAGACATGTTAATCTTTATTTCTCACACACACTAAAATCACCAACATGTGTCTCTCACACACTGGATATTAAGGCATTTGTTTATTTAAACTACACAACCCATGAAAATCTAATTTGCCTGAATAACTGTTTATATTCTACATTTGGCGCTGGAGCTGCTCCGTGTTTAAACACATCTACACATCGCTCGTTTAATTTAATAAAGATTCAGTTAAAGTTAAATTCTGTCAGGTTTAACGGTTTCAGAAATTAGGATGCATAAGACAACCTATTCAGGGGAACCAAAAATAATGACACCCTGTACAATGATATAAGCACAAGCTGTACTTAGGGGGCGCTCTTGCACCATTTAGCCAGCTCTGTGCTGTTTTCTGGGTGTGGCTAAATCTGAACACCATTAACAGGCTTAATAATTTATACCTGATTGGTGTTCTCTCACACACACACGCACACACACCATGTATATCCTCCAAGAAGTTCTCCAGACTGTACACTCCGGAGAGGATGTTAGCCTGACGCCGCAGCGTGTCTCCAAACGGGTGCTGTCCTCTGGATATCATGTAATAAAACAAACAGCCTGCTGAGAACACGTCCACCGCACTCGTCTACACACACACACACACACACACACACACACACGCACACAAAGAAAAAGGTTAATAATAACATAGCATTATTTCCTCCATGTTCACTGTACAGTACACATAAGATGTAGCATATTTTGTGTAGTGTTGTTATGGGAACATAATCAGTGACAGATAATACAGTGTGGTGTAATGAAGTTATTGTTGTCATGTCCGAGTTAATTACTCACCACATCTATGTGTTTTATCACTCTTATAACGTAGCTTTCTAGGAATTTCTAAGAATCCATAATTATTATTTTTTTCCCCAATTTTCTCCCCAATATTAGTCGTGTCCAATTCCTCCCCGTCACTAGGGGGCTCCCACATTAAGGCTACTGCTACCACTCAGTCGGGAGGGTGAAGACTATCCCGTGTTTCCTCCGAACCGCGTGACGTCAGCCGACCGCATCTTTTCGAGCTGCTTGTTTACGCACCGTTAGGGGCGGAGTAACACACTCGGAGGAAAGCGCTAGCCGCTACCTCACAGACGCCCCTGATTGGCTGTAGAGCCGTGATTAATGTGGGAGCGCAAGTATCTCTCATCCCTCCCCGCTGAGAGGGCTCGGCCAATCAGCTCTCTCTGTGCCTCTGTGAGAGGAAAACAGCATCACCCGGGGTTCGAACCAGCGATCCCCGGATGATAGGGCGAGCTCTTTACCACTGCGCCACTCGGAGGCCAGAATCCATACATTTTTTAAAAACTCTTAATAATAAATAATAAACAAACAGAGCTAAAGTTAATGAATCACAGCCTCCTGACCAATCAGATTGCAGAGTTTCTACACCCTAAAGCTTATTATTATTATTATTATTATTATCGTACAGGGTTTCCCTTCTCGTCCCCGTTGAGTAATTCCGGAGCGATCCATCCTTCCGTTCCTGGGATTCCCGAGCGCAGGCTGAAGCTGTGCCGTCCGTCTGGCAGCTTCTTGCAAAGGCCGAAATCTGAGATGACGGCTCGCACCCGGCCGAGCGCTCCCGGGGTCGAGAGCAGGATGTTGCGAGGCTTCAGGTCTCTGTGAACTGATAAAGTTAAAAAAAAAAACAGTTTAATCTCCGCTATCTTCAACATCCTTCAACTGGATCCTGACGATAGTGATGCGGTCGCCATGGCGACGGAGACTGACCGATGTTGAGCGAGTGAAGGTGGTTGAGTCCGTACATGGTCTGCTCCAGCAGAGTCACAGCATCCAGGCTGGCGTACGGGCCGCTCGGGTCCTCCACGTACTACAGACAACCGCACGAGAGCCAGACTTTAATCATTCTAAATATATACAGTGCTGTATATATAAGTATTCACCCCCCTGGAATGGATTTTAGCCTGATTATACATCACAATAATGACATGTTGAGCATGCTGGTGAGGATAACTGTCGCTTACTTGGTGGCTTATTATATTATTACGAATAGATTTACAGGCTCACAGGATATTATTTTTAATACCACAGACTCACACTGCTCCGGAACTTTGCTTTGATCACAACCTGTGTTTTAAATTTTTATTTTCTAGCTGTGTTGCTTTTATCTCACCATTTCAGTAGGATGAAGTATTTAGTGTGGAATCATGACAGTGTGGAGAAAGTACAGGGGGTGAATACTTATGCACACTTTATCCTGCACATTAGGTCTAGGTCCACTTGCTCATAATAATAAGATAAGTTCAGGTTTTAGAGATAACGCGCGCGCACACACACACACACACACACACACACACACACACAGACCTGCTGTAAGGTGGCGGCGCAGAGCTCGATGGCGATGTAGATGAACTGGCGGTCGCGCTCGGTGCAGAAGTAGCGGATGACGTTGGGATGCTCGTCTGATTCGCGCAGCAGCTGAACCTCGCGCTCGGCAAACTCCACACACTCGGGCAGGATGCGCTTCACTGCTACGTGACGCCCGTCAAACTGACCTCTTCACATACACACACACACAATATAAAAACCGCGGTGGCACCATGTGACCAATCAGAGTTGAGAATTCAGTGGCACTCACCTGAAGACGAAGGTCCCCCCTGTCCCGTGTCCCAGCACTTCACTTGGGCTGAAGGAGATTTTGCCCACTTCCACCACATCAGGCTGCGGATCTAAAATATTTAAAAACGCCATATTTAAATCATCTTCTGTTCTCATACAGTGTGAAATAAATACGGCACACACACTTCCTCTTGCACTTCTGAACATTAAACGGGAGGCTGAGCGCCCGATCCTCACCCTCTGACTCTCTGGAAAAGTTCGACGTCACCACAGAGGCGGAGTCCTGAGTGCCGGAGCGGGGCCGGGTTTGATTGGACGAGACCGAACTGCTGCGGTCCGACTGGTTGCTGTAATCTGACGACAAGGTGATGTTATTTCCTGTGGACAAAACCTGACTCGTCTGACTGCTGTGGTCTATCACGGGTCTGGAACCTGCCGCCTCCTCCTCGGGTCTCGTCTGGGGTTTTTTGACCTGCACACACAAACATGGTGAAGGCGTCCACACTCCAGTCATGCTCTATACACACACACACACAAAGACTCCTACCCGCTTGTAGGTGAACAAAAAGACGAGCAGCGTGGCAAGCAGCAGCGTCACCAGGAATGAGGTCACAGGGTCGGAGGTCAAAGAGTCCGGAAACGTGGGGGACGAATTTTCACGTGTGACTGGAGGTATCTACACACAGGACATCCAAACAGCTGTGTGTAAGGAGACTTCACAACACTCTAGCAGCTACATTTTTTACCTGTTTTAAAGTATTATAAACTACTAAGAGTGTGATGGTGATCATTTAAATGTCATGTCTTGTTCATTTTCTGCTCCAGTAGGTGGCAGTATTGCACCAATTCAAACAAAGTAGAAGAAGATGTGATGCGTTCTCAGATTTGATTTGTATTTTCTGGAAAAGCGGTTTTACTCACAGGGTGAGCTCCGGGTCGATACGCCGAACCAGAGCCTCGAGGATGGATGACGTCACCGGAGCGCTGCAGGTTCTCTGGGAACCCCCTCAGCATGGTGGTGTGGGCCACAGGGGGAACTTCATGATGGCCTACACACACACAGACACACACACAAATTAATCTCTTATGAAATAAATAAATTGATGATGCAGTTCGTGGACACACCCGAGTGCAGAAGTGACCTAATGACCTCTACATAAGGGGTGACTAAGTGGACCGGTTAGGATTAGGGTTTTCCGGACCAGCCACATAAATCAGGCCTGATTTTCACACAAACTGCAATTGTAAAAAAAATCAACAGCTCATGATTTGAGTCCACAGTGAGTGTGTGACGTGACAGAGAAATGATGCCCCTAGTGGAGGAGTTACAGCAACGCAGGGTTAGAACATCTGTAGAGGAGCTGGAACCTGTGTCAGAAGACAGCCGGCTACACACACACACACCAGGGGTCCGTTCTTCGTACGTCACTAACTCAGTTAGCCGGATTTGATTGTTGTGGATTTGTCCTGATCTTAGATTGTTTCGTTCTTCGATGCGCTTCTCGCATTTGCTGTCATAGCAACATATCCGTAAGCTTGAACCTGCTCGGGAG
>JAOVVA010000028.1:212072-224042 GCA_028565275.1 Leiocassis micropogon | reverse complement strand
TTGTTGACAAGTGGGGCTTGAAAATTCGCCCACCGCCTTAAGTGGGGAATGACAGAAAATGTTTGAGAACCACTGGTATAGTCAAAGTATTGACTTCAAGTCTCAAAGTCTTAAATCTGATTGAGATGCTGCAACATGACCTTAAACAGGTTAAATCCTCCAGTGTAGCTGAATTAAAACAATTCTGGAAAGAAGAGTGGAGCAAAATTCCTCCACAGCCATGTGAGAGACTCAGTGCCAGTTATCACAAACACTTGATTGCAGTTGTTGCCTCCAAGGATGACGCAACAAGTTATTAGGCTTAGGGGGCAATTACTTTTTCACTTAGCGACGGGTAGGTTTGGACAGCTTTTTTCCCTTAATAAACAAAATTATTATTTAAAAACTGAATTTTGTATTTATCTTTGTGTACCGTATATATATTTATATGGTTTCTAGTTTTAAAATTCATCTTTGACAGATTTGGGAATAATGTATAAAAGTGTTTTTCTAAAAAGGGAGTCTTATAATTTAATTCTTTCTGAGACACACACTGACACACATGTATCTATTCAATATTTCCATTAAAAAAAATAAATTAAATATACGAAACACAAAAGCAAAGCTTTCCTCTTTGTTTGTCGAGAATTAATGGAAAAGCCCTAACTGTTAAATTGTAAAATTAGGAACTAGGAGTGTTTGAATATGAATATTTGAATACGGCAAACATTTATTAAAGCTTAGGAGAAAAAAAATATTCAAATGTTCATCGACTATGGCCTGTGTTTGTTTCAGATCAGTTCTGTGTGTGTCTTGGTGCGATAAAAGATTATCCCAAATTCTATTACAAGTGTGGAAGGCTCTTATTTGTGCAGTGCGAATCCAAACCAACCTCAGTCACATAAAAGAAAAGCAATAAAAGGAAAAAAAAAAAAAAGATTTGTGTAAAGAGAACGAGATGTTTAAATGAAATCACACTTATCTGCTGTTGTGGCTGATCTGTCTCACACCCACCATTTCCAACCTTTTGGCTTCATTCTTCTATTATCACCTGATAATGGGTTTCATTAAAAGCTTTCAGAAAATTACTCACAGAATGATGACCACACAGCCCTGTCCTTACCGGAGAGATGCACAGCAGATAATAGCTCATAAATAATACATATGTGTTATCATTAATATTTCCTATTGCAGTGTTACATTACTGACTCCTCACTTACCCTCCAATCAGTGAACCTGTAACGTGTAAAGGCCGATCATTTACGCTGGTGGATTTCTCTGATCCGCTGACGGACGTAGCTGACGCAGAGGCCATGGAGAGAGGTGGCAGATTGGCACTCCAAGGATCTTTACCCTGGGCCAGGAGGAAGCGCCGGGGCAGGACAGGCCGAGCGTGCCAGGCCCTGATAACCATGGCCCCGGTCCCACCTCCAGCACGCTGCGCTGCTGAGACCTGAGACGGAAAGAGGAAGAGGAGGAAATGAGAGTGCACGCGCTCACACACACACACACACACACACACACACACACACACACACACACACACACACACAATAAAAACTGAATGATGTACTAGTGAAATCTTTTAAGTAGCCCTTTAAGTACGTTGACGTACGACCTCTTACTGATCATATACAGTATCATATAAAACTTGAAATAAATATAATTTGTACATTCTAAACACAACTACAACATTACTACTACTACTACTGCCAAACTAATACGACTACTCCTAGTGCACAGAGTTTGAAGATAACAAAGTAAATCTAGTAGTTTTATTAATGGATACTTTTTACTTTTACTCCACTACATCGTACAGGAAATATCTGTACTTTTACTTAACTACATTTCTACATGCCTTTGCATAACATAACCACAGTGGTGTGTAGTATTTGAAGTGGAAATTTCTCCAATGGGTGAATTGTGTTTTGCTCATACAATACAAATTTGCTACTTAAGTGAATTTAAAAGTGAGTAATTTTGCACTTTTACTCAAGTAGCCATGTAAATGGAAGACTTTTACTTTTACTTGAGTGATAGTTGACCTAGGGCATCTCTACTTTTACTCAAGCAGAGGATTTGGGTACTTTGCTACTGTTACTACTGTAAAAATTACAGCTGCTAATACTACTGCCCCTGGAGGGAGTGGATCACATCCATCTGTACCCCCAGCATGTAGATCACATTGACTTTAAATGGCTGGAGGTCTAGATACTAATGAGTGGTCGACCCATCTACATCTTTCATTTGTGGAACCATTACAGCAGAGCATAGTCCAAAGAGAGGGTAAAGGCAAGGCTTTCCCACGTTTCCCATACAGTTTGTGAAGTGTACATGACATAGAAGTTGTGCCCTGAACAGTCAGAATCTCTTTTAGAATCTAACTCAGAAGATTATATGGAAGAGTGCCTCTACAACATTGTGTGCAGTGTTGCTTCTGGCATTGTGAAACATAATCCACTAGTACTAACACAGAGTGATGCAGTTCATTTTAATGGCATTGCAATTCTTTCAAAGGGTACCTTGATTAATGAAAGGGGTGGAATGGCACTTATTGGGTAGGTGGTGGATTCAGCAGTTGGAATTAAGGACACTGCACTTGCACAACTGGCATAGATGTTCTTGAATCCCAGGACACAGTACCTAGCCATCAGAGAATTCTGTGTCTTATACTCCAAGGTTACCAGCCATTGGATTATACTGAGACCTGAAAAAGTGGCTTGTTGGAATCAATAATTTACTCTTTTGTGCAAATGTTCTGCATTATCCTGTATAATCTTTCTGTAAGAGTTTGTGGGAGCACCACAGACAAAGATGAGAAAAAAAATGCATTTTTATATTTAACAAAAGAAAGGTGTGGTGGGAATTAGGAAGTGGAGAGATAGAAATAAGGTGAATGGAGTGAATGATGTAGGTAAGTGGGTGTCAGGAGAAGTGTCCAGCTGGCATAACAGCACAACGCTGATGAGCTATAGCAGTGGCAGGCCAAAGCTCTGAGTGTGAAAAAAAAAATTCACTGGCAGTAAGTCCATTTTTAAGGCTAAGTGGCCATTTTTAGTAGCAGTGGTGGACCAGGGTTGGGAGTGAAGAAGCCAACATGGCCCTTGCCATTAAGTAGCCTTGGCGGCAGATTGGTACCGGAGGTGTAGGCCCAATCAAGGCAGCGGCCAACATCTAAATGACAGCTGAGTCTCGAATGCTGGCAATACCTGAAGGCGGAAGTGCAGAGGCAGCGGTCACAGTTTATCAGCATTGACACCAAAAAGACCACAGACACGTTGTGGCATTGACAGGACACCTTGCACTACCTCTACCCATGATTCCTGTGAACTGCTTTCACTGTCTCTCATCTAAGAGCAGAGAATTCTTAAAAGTGAAGTGGAGAGCCTTGTTGTATCTAGCAGCCCTGCTCGCTCACATTTCAATTGTTGGGGTGGCCGCAGTGCTGAATGAGCTTGTTTCTACTTATGAATGAGTTTCAGTTTCTACTTATGAGTGAGGAGCAAAAACATATGGCACATGCCGGTCACAGGTGAAACCGTGACAAAATACTTCAAATCTTTCTTTGCAGGACTGCTCCAGTGGGAAATCCCCTAAAAGGGAATCCCCTTCACCTTGATGTCTCCTCAACGCAGAGCTGATGTTGATGAACATTGTTCATAGCTTTTTGCTACGCCTCGGCTCTTCACCTATTCCCTCAAAATTAAATGTAGATTGGTACCAAAAGGTAATCGTGAATGTCCCCATGCATACATAGAACCTTTTCCCACCTTAAACCAGCCCTTGGTGAGTCCACCAATGCACCTGTGTACCCCCTTTTACACTTACTGAAATGTAGTATGCCCCAGCTCAATCAGGGGCTGCCTGTAGAATGTCAGGGATCTGGATCAGCGTCCCTACCTCACGAAAATGCCCTGGTTCCCTGCATTGCCATTAGACCAGCCCAAGCTTCCTTCCCGCATGTCCTGAGAGAGCCTGTCCACCTGCTGAGAAGGGGAAATAAACAGAGTGGAGGGAGAAACAGAAGCAGAAGGGAGACACGACTTTGGAGGGGAAGCCCCCATTCTGTAGGGACAACCCCTAAGGGAAGAGAGAGATGAGGAAAGAGAGAGATGGAGAAGGAGAGAGCGAAAGAAGACTCTGCCCATGCCTCTGTATTCCACCATATGATCCGCTATCTCCACAGCCTTTATTATTGACACTGATGATGGAAAGCAGGTGGCTGTGTTCTTTGAGTGTCAAGTTGTGGAAGTGCCGGTGATGTTGTTTGGGCTTCGGCCAACCTGCTGAAGGATCACTCTTATTTTGGTCAGGGTACTACAGCATTAGGACAACTGGTAGTTGTTGTGCTATGAGCTCTGTCTCCTGTTTAAACATGGGAGCAAGTGGGCCAACACTCAGGGCAGACCCATGTATTCTGTGGCACGCTCAAAGACCCATGTCTCTGTAGGGCTCAAAGAACAAATGCGTCTGGATCATCGTATAGACCCATTTTGGCGAGGGTGAAGTGAAGCGTCATCACAACAGTTGATCGGTCTACCACTAGGGCACCCCCAGTCTGGACCAGATTTTGAAAGATCTGCAAGTACTTCTCCTTCTGCCCCTTGATCAGGGCCTCGAAAAACTCCTACTGCTCCATGTATACCTGAAGAGCTCTTGGCGTTGATTCTTCTGAATCGTTGTGATAGCTCCAATGAGGTCGCCAAGTAGTAAGTGGTGAGATTTTGTTCATCTTCCTAATCTTGAGTTTCAGCAACAGTGTTACTAAGATAAAGATCAAAACAGAAGTTGCTTCAGTTAAGATCAAAAGGTGTTCAATTTTAGTCATGGCATTTTTTGTCTTGCTCCTTGTCAAATATGCTTTGCTTGTGCTCAATAATCTCTTATAACACCCACACACACACACACCCACACCCACACACACACACACACACACAGACAAACACACACACACATATGCACACACACACATTTTATAGTTTCCCCACCACTCACTATTCACCTGTCTCTTGCTCCCTTCATGGAGTGGTGCTTGACCACGTCCCCGCTGCCACAAACTACTACTGTGACTACTACTACCACTAATACTACATTGTTTTCCTGCACAATTCTTTTGAGATAATACACTAATCAGCCATAACCATTAAAACCAAAGAGGTTTTGGGTTCCCCTTATGCAACCGGGGTGGCTTTGGTCCCTCATTGGTGTGGTGTTTGACACCAGGATGTTGCCAGAAGTTCCTTTGGGTGCTGTGGGTTGCGGGCTGGGGCCTCTGTGGATCAGGCTTGTTTGTTTGTTGCATCCCATGGGGCTTGATCACTTTGGAATGGGAGTTGACTGTTGGGCCCTGTTTGTGGTGGGCTGTGGTGCATTGGGTGGTCTGGTGCCAGCATTGAAATTGACTGTGGGAGACGGGATGTCTTCTGGTCCCGATGGGTATTGGTAAGCCTTGGGTGCAGTTGATCTTGTCGGCAGTTTACTGGGATATAGTTGTTGATTGATGGTGATTGTTGTTTAATTCACCTGGCGGTGGTCATAATGGTATGGCTCATTGGTGTAACTATTAAAGTGCAGATGAATAAAACGTTCAGGCTTAAGATCATTAGATGAATTACAGTGGCTTACTCTTTACTGATAATGATGAATGAAATAGACGGATAAAGATCAGATGATTTGTGTGAATGTTATAATACGTAGATACACACATTAGGTGTTCATGACAAAGTCTTTTTGTGTTGTAAAAAAAATCGGATGCAATTTAATAATCAGCGAGTGTCCTGCTGACACATCACATCCTGTTTCACTCATGACTGAAAGTCATTTTAATGAAGGAAAAGAAAAAACAGACAATGTGCTCACATTGTGTTGCAAAAAACAGCCTAGCATAAGAGTTTATATAGTATACACATCCAGTCCCTGATGAGAGGCTTTAACTATTCCATTACACAAATTTTAATTAATCCTGGGGACGTGTGCTCGTGAAGTGGGCTTTTCTCATTCGACAAAAACAACAACAGTTGATAAAGAAAAATCACATTACATCCAATTAATTAGTTGTAATTCAGTCTTAATACACCCTGTTAACAGAACACAGAATGAGGCATATTTTGTAAAAAAAAAAAAAAAAAGCACAAATACACAAACAGACACATACGCAAAAAGCACAAGAAAAATAAACAGCTTAAGCTCGCTTTCCGGTGGAATGGGCAACAGACTCCCTTGGTGGCACCCGGGAATCATAATCTGGCGTAAATAATGACATCTCTCTTCACAGTCGCGAGTGTTAGCCAAATTAAGAACAGACACATAGAGACACACACACACACACATACACACACACACACACACACACACACACATACACACTGCAAATCTCCAGCCAGTTCCACTAATTATTTACTCCACACTGACCCCCATGGCCATGCGGGTGGCTGCCAACACCAGCAGAGACACGAGCGTCCAAGAACGGCTGAAAAAACAAAAACAACGAATGAGACATCACTGCGCAAGTGTGTCAGTGCGTCAGTGCGCCAGTGTGTGAGTGCGTCAGTGTGTCGCTCCGTGACAATATTACGGGTCACAACGTGTTTCATATGTGGAGTACGCGATGGCAAACATGCTTGGACAGGATGACCATACGATTAATCCAGGAAGTCACGTCCACGACCCAGAACCCAAAACACATATGGGCCATGACTATACCGTCAAAACCACCAGAAGCAACATGGCCACCCCCCTGCATGCGTCACCAGAACACACCACTTTACACTGGCATGGGAGAGCTTTTAGAAACCAGGTCAGTGTTTCTAAATCATGACCGGTGATTAAATCATGGCTGGTGTATTACCAATCGAAAAAAGTTTCCAGTTATGGAAGGTTCAGTTCAATTCAATTGAATGAAATTAAAATTTATTTGTATAGAGCTTTTAACAATGGTCATTGTCACGAAGCAGCTTTACAGAATCAATAAAAAAATGTATTAAAATTAAAAGGTTCTAAAGATAAGGCCCACCCCCCTTCTGTGACAACCTACTACAGATCCAGTCCAAGTAAGACAAAACGGCTAATGGAGCAGACAGCCTGTTAGCAGTGCTTCTGTAAGCGGAATCTGAACATGCTACACAACAGCTAATCCTAACTGGATGTTTTCTGTTAAATTAGCTAAGGCTACAACTACTGCTGACTGCTAGCTAAGACATCCATCTAGGAACCTCTGTTGTCCAACTGTGGACTGTGGAGGCTGATGGTGATTACCATTTTATTTATTATGATTTTTACAACCATAGTAGGACCTCTGGTCAACATTCACATGTGCATTCACACACTACGGGCAATCTGGGAACACCAATTAGACTAATCTGCATGTCTTTGGACTGTGGGAGGAAACCGGACTACTCGAAGGAAACCCACCAGGCAGGGGGAGAACATGTACACTCCATGTACACAGACCCAGGCGGGAGAAGAACCCTGATCCTGGAGGTGCAAGGTGACATTACTAATAGGCCTAGCTAATATGTTATAGAACAATATTTGTTTAATAGAAAAATTTTAGTTCTTAAGGCAAAAATTCACAAGGTGGGGCGTTCGTATGCCGAGCTACCACTGCATGTGCATGCCTTGTACCTAGCTAGTACAGTTAGTTTGCTTTGCTAATCAAATCTGAGAAGAATCCAAGCCAATAACAGGATTTCCACCCTGCGTAGTGGGTTCTTTTTGTGAATTTTCTAGCTATTTGCTATCTCTGTGTAGTTAGTTAGCGCTGGAAGCTAAATGTTGCTTGTTGTATATGGTCTTAGGTTTATTTAATTTTTATTACTGAAATATCTGTTTCAAATCATCACCGTTTGCTGTTTTATAACAATCAACATAAGAAGATAAAAAAAAGGAAAGAAAATGCAGTGATGGAGACGTAAAGAATGTGGAAAGTCTGAATCGGAAATCAGGAAGGTTTGACTGTAATTAGCGTACGTGTAATGAGTTCACATTAGTGAGATCCTGTTGACTATAAAACACTTTCTCAGGGTGTTTATGGTCCATTATGACGTCTGACACGTTCTCCATAAAGGAATCACTTCTGTGTTTCACACACACACACACACACACGCACACACGCACACACACATACATTATCGTCACTGCATAAATTAAATATAAATCAGCTAAGTGAGCTTTACATCTTTAAAAACCCTTCATCTTCACGGAATTGTCCGAATAAACCGCTGAGACTCCGCCTCTCTGTGTGAGTTATGTAGCGCGTTAGTTCATGCTAACTGTGAGGTTTAGCACAGACTAGCACAGTGTCACTGTTCATAACTCACATCAGATATGAGTAATTTTAATCAGAACTGATGAGGAAAATCACACACACACACACACACACACACGCAGTGTTTACTTAAAGTTATCTTTAGCACTCCAGTTGTATTCAGTCCCTAAAGCCTTACACATTTTTGATGATATTCCCTCCAGCAGCCCAGGTGCTAAACGAGAGCAGACTTAATCTCCTCGAGACTGCGAATGAGTGGAGCGAGTGTTTAACACTAAACAATACAGAGAGAGAGAGAGAGACACACAGACAGACAGACAGACAGAGTCCCAGACTAACAGTGTGTCTCTGTAAAGAGAGAGAGAGAGAGAGAGAGAGAGAGAGCTCAGTCTGTGTGTGTTGGACTCGAGGCTCTCAGGGCTCTAACCCCGGGGTCACCGCCTGAGACTGAACCCTGTGGACTCACCGTGTTACTGAGAACCTCAGATATCATCAGACACAGCTGACAGGAATGCTACGCTACACTACGCTAACATCCACTCTGTACATCTACACTACACAGAGACGCAGCTCACCACACAACCAATGAGCTGACACACTACACACACCACACTGTCCGCAGTCATCTTTCTTTATTTCTGTTTCCCTTTTTCACCTTTCTTCTCTTTTTCTTTTCTTTTCTTCTTTCTTCCTCACTTTCTTTGTCTTCATTTATTTTTTCTTTCTTTCTTTCTTTTGTCCTTTCTTCATCTTATTTCTTCTTGGTTTCTTCTACCTTTTTCTTTCTTTCTTTATTGTTTATTCATTTTATTTATCTTTCTAGTTTTTTCTACATTTTCTTTCTTTCTTTCTCTTTCTTTCTTTCTTTCTTGGTTTCTTCATCTTCTATCTTCTTGGTTTCTTCTACCTTTTTTTGTTTCTTTTCTTACTTTTTTTCATTTTATCTTTTTTCATATTTTCTTTCTTTCTTTCTTTCTTTCTCTGTCATGGTGTATCTTCTCCGCGGCGGTGCAGCAGCGTAAGCACCTCCGTGCTGTAGATGTGTAAGAGCTCACAGTTCCAGCTTTATCTCTGACTGATACACAGCGCTCACACTGGAGACTCCTTACACTGATGTCACACACACACACACACACACACATTAGTCCTTGCAGTTCACATGGTCTGTAGAATCTGTTGCTCGTCAGAGGAGCGTGCGCTGTACACGCCCCTGCGAATGAGCCGTTACTATAGAAACCATACGTGTTAATATAAACCTGTGCTACTGTCAGAGCTGCTGTTACAGAGAATTAATCAACACCTTCTGACCAATCAGTGTCGTGCACGGCCAACCTGACATTCAGAGGTGTGTGTGTGTGTGTGTGTGTGTGTGTGTGTCAGTGGAAGTGTTAGATCTCCTCTGTATTAATAAACATTTGAGAGTGTTCTAATTAAAGTTCTCCAGGCCGCTCTGTTCCTCGTCTATGATTCTAATTAACTATGAACTGAGCTCTCTGCAGACACAACATCAGAAATACACTACACATGAGAATAATGCTACTGAGGCACACACACACACTGATACACACACACACACACACACACACACACACACACACAGAAAAGAGAGCGAGGGATAGTGTGAAAGCAGACTTTGAGAGATTAGGAATTTACATATCTTAATAGACAACCACATGCATTCTTTCATCAGGAAATCCCCGGTGCGACAGGGAATTACGCTGTTCTGGACAGAGAGGGTGTGAACACACACAAACACACACACACACACACACACACACACACACACACACACACACACAGAATGCTATAAAAATATCCCACACATGCACCTTCATCCTGCTTGAGCAGCTAGCATTGTTCTGGAGGTAGGAACCTTATCATCCGCCGTGAAGAGAAACAGAACACGAGAAACCAGGACAGATCAGAGCTGAAACAAAGCTGATTTTCATTTCATTCTTTTGTTCTCTTTCTTTCTACAGGCAACTCTTGAGGAAGAACATGACCAAGACAGATAGTGTTCAGCTCACTCGTTTCTACATGGAGATGTCAGGCGAGTTACATAGGAGCTCTATTAATAGCAATATTAAAGTGTGTTAGTGTACTAGCTACTAGTTAGCCAGCTATTTTTTTCTGATAGCTACCTACAGGACAACAACCGTCTCCAGTTGTGTCGACTCGATGGGTAAACTTCTCTGCAAAAAAGGAGGTGTGGCCTGATGCTCCGGTCAGAGTGATTAATCAGCGCCACCAATCAGACCATGTGTCCGAATGACGTAGTGAGATGTGTCAGAGTGATGTGTCAAGGTGCCGTAATGAGTCTGAATGACTAATCAGGGTGACATGTCAAAGTGACATTTCAGGGTAACGTGTCAGAGTGACATGTCAGGGTGACATGGGAGAGTCAGGGTGATGAATCAGATTGATGTGTCAGAGTGACATAATGGTGCCTCACACCTTTTTTCCTCCATAATGTGTCTGCTTTCCAGCATCCTCCTCTCTTCTTCTTCTTCTTCTTCTTCTTCTTCTTCACTATTAGTGTCAGTAGTTTTGCTGATTGCGAGTGTTCATGGGTGTGTAATAAAGTCTAGTGGTGTCTGACTTCCTGTCTCCTGTCTCTTACAGGAAGTGACCTCGAGTCCAGACGTAACTGGATCACTAAACTATGATGAGTGAAGATGGAAGTGAGAAGAGGAAGAGGATGAGGAGGAGGAGTTAGAGGAAGGTGTGTGAAGATGAAGAACGTGCTTTACTGATATGTGTTTAGCAAGAACAAAAACAACAAAACTAATGATCCTCAATCAAATTTACTTTGTAAAACTTACGAATTAATAGGGAATTAATCAACACCCTCTGACCAATCAGAAGCCAGCACTGAGCACTGTTTAAACACTCTCTAAATGTTATTGCAAAGCTTAAAGGGTTTGAGGGCCGAGTGGGGGCGAGTCAGCACAGCGTAAAATTGAATGTGGATTTATTAGGCCGTGTGTGTGTGTGTGTGTGTTTGTGTGTATGAGAGAGAGTGAGAGAACAGGGTTCTCCAGCTGGTTACCTGTGTGTGTTAGTGCAGCCGAGGGGCCCCTGAGGAGACCGGCCAGATTCAGGGAGCAGAAATGATCGAGAGGTTTCTGTTCGGTTTCTCTCCACATCTCACTTATTGTTTTGTTTTGAGGCGTGGAGTGAGAAAGTGTGAGAGAGTGAGAGCGTAAGGGATCATGAGTATGTAATAGAGTTTGAAAGTGTGTGTGAGAGAGTGTAAGTGTGATAGAGTGAGAGTGTGATAGAGTGAGAGTGTGTATGTGTGTGAGAGAGTGTATAAGACTGTGAGAGCATGAGCGTGTAAGTGAGAGACCATGAGAAAGAGAGTGTGAAAGTGTGAGAGTGAGAGAGTGTGTGAGCGAATGAGAGTGTAAGTGTGAGTGATCGACTGTGAGAAAGAGTGTGTGTGAGTGAGAGTGTGTAAGCGTGTGTGAGAATGTGTAAGAGTGTGAGACAGTGAGAGACTGTGAGCAGGTGTGAGAAAGAGTGAGAAAGGTAAGGGAGAGAGTGATAATCCAAACTGTAATGATCATATAAGGTAAGATTAGCGGTTTGGTGAGGTGTGAGCGCCTCCTCTTCACCCCGAGCTCAGGGAGTGACATATAAGCAAAATAGCTGCTCAGAACATCAGGAGTGAACACAGCAGCACTTGTATGTTATAACGGAGGTTCAACCTCTAATAGCATCTC
>JAOVVA010000028.1:143780-161767 GCA_028565275.1 Leiocassis micropogon | reverse complement strand
TCACACACACACCCTTCTCACACACACACCCTTCTCACACACACACCCTTCTCTCTCACACACCCTTCTCACACACACACCCTTCTCTCTCACACACCCCTCTCTCACACACCCCTCTCTCACACACCCCTCTCTCACACACCCCTCTCTCACACACCCCTCTCTCTCACACCCCTCTCTCTCACACCCCTCTCTCTCACACACCCCTCTCTCTCACACACCCTTCTCTCTCACACACCCCCCTCTCAATTAGTATAATTTGACAGGTTTTGGTTTTAGTACTCACCCAGGTTCTGCATCATCTTATTCAGCTGCTCATCCTCCTCTTCCTCCCTGCAAAAACACACAGGAAATGAGTAACACAACACAGACACAACTTCCTGTCTGAATGAACCAAAGCCCCACCCACAAACATTTAAAACAAATTTTCCACATGTATGGAAGGAGTCTCCAGTGCCAGGAGACCGGTGAGGAATCGACATTCACGATGTTCACGGTGAAGCTGTGAGCGCTGTGGTGTGAGAGGAATAAACCACTCGAGGCTGTGACGTTACAGGAGAACATCAGCACTGTGGTGCAACGTTAACGCCACTATGGCATTGATTATTTACCTGCAACTGCACAACACCAAATGTTTTATCGCAAACATCAGGTGATACTGTAACACCAACACACAGACTTAGACACTGCTCCATCACACACACACACACACACACACACACACCTCAGTCTGTCCTCATCGAGCCCGTCCACAATCGCGTTTCTGTCGTTGACTATTTCCACCAGTTTGGCCATCAGCTCCTCTTCTCGCTCCTTATCTCGCGAAGTCTTCAGGTGTTCTACACACACACACACACACACATGTTATAAAGTGTTTATTACAGAAAATAGATCTATAAATTATCCTAATCATTTCCGAACGTTAATTTATCTTAAACAATCCTGAATTATATTAAATTCCCAGCATGCTTTGCTCTCGAGTGTTCATAATCATCATCATCATCATCATCATCAGAGTGAAAGCTCTTATTCCGGTGTTTAATTTATGATAAAACTCTGCAGTCCTCCTTCACTTTAATCTATTATACAGTTTCATGGAGTGAAGCCGTTAGCGCTTATTCACTTAACACCTGACACTTCACACCCGGGCGTCAGGAGCACGGCGAGCCCGCGCCGCTCTAATGGCCACTTCGCTCAACAGACCCTCTCTGTGCTCAGGAACAACTCGACGCGTTCTGTCCTGAACGAGACGCCGGAGCGTATGAAGATCTGGAGACGAGGCCGGGGGCGGTACACCTCAGGGGTCGGGTTTATCCTGAGGCGGATTTCATTAGTAAAGCCATAGTTAATACAGGTCTTGCTGAAACACACAGCTACAGAGCACACGGGCAGGGAACCGATCAGGACGTCACCAAGTCTGTGGGTGCGTCAGTAACTCAGTGATTAATCAGTGTGTATGTCAGTCAGCATGTCGTTGAGTAAAGATATAATAAACGAGTCAGTAATTAAATCCACCTGCACAAAGGGGGTCATCAGGACAGAACCAGTCAGTAATTCATATCCAGACGTAAGTAAGTTCATAAAGAATTAAATAAATAAATATGTAGATCAGTAAGTCACGCGGCCAGGCAGTTAAAGGGGACGACACGCGGAAGCAGGAGCTTCTCAAATATGAAGCCGACGCAGGAGTGCCAAAGCGTGCAGTTCCTCGAATGACCACTAGATCCAAAAGTGAGTCATAGAGCCCCATTACAACAGAAATAATCGTGTCTACAGCCTGCTACAAAAGCACACGGGTCTGGGCTCCAGGGCTAGATTTCACATTCACAATACCTGTACAGGGGGTGAATATTAATGAAACTCATCTGTAAAAATTACATTAAGCCATAAAATTATGCACAAGGCGTCAACCCGCTAGCTGTATCAATTAGCTAACAAGCTAACTGGAATCACTTGTAGCTTAACTCACACAGTGCTGCAGGAGCCACATGGGAGGCCCGTAGCGTACGGACCACCGAGCTCAATCAGACGGGTTAGCATGGAAATTAGCATTAGCCAGGATAGCATTTTAAGCTAGCTAAGAGCTGAGCTGAGCTCGTTGGCTTGTAGGTGGTAACTGAGGAAGAAAGTGTGCTCCAACCAACAGCCGTGCTCTGTTAGCTCCGCCCATTTGCCCATTTACAGTGGGGCGTTGGGGTCCAGGAGCCCGGGCGAGGCGATGGGGTTGGTGTTGAGGTGTTTGAGGGCGTGTGGTTTTGTTAATAAAGTTAATAAACAGTGAAATTATTTGTTACCTGGTTTTTCCATCAGTCTGCGAAGCTCCACCTCAACAGTAGGCTGCTCCTCCTCCAGGTCCTGAGATCTGCCACTGTCTCACACACACACACACACACAGTTTGCACAGCCCATGCTCTCGGTCCATGACCGTGTTCGTCAGTAATCTGTTATTAAAGGTGTATTTACATGTAGACCAGCTCGGACTCGCGGCGGATGTACACCTGCTTTCTGCGGATCAGATTAAACCAGTCCACCATCAGGTCGTTAGTTAACACGTCCTCCTGATCCTCTGAGAGAGAGAGTGAGACAGAGACACACACACAGAGGAGTGTTAGTGTGTACGGAGTGAGCTTCAGGAGCGACTGAACGACACCGCGGCCAGGATAACTATCTGATTACCATCTGACTCATCAGAGTAAACTCAAAGTGGTAGCATTCCTGTGTTTATTCAGACCATGAGCTAAAAATAAAGAAATGTTTTCAAAAAGTGAGAGAGTAAGAGTGTGTTATTTCAATTAAACCCATAATGAAATAAACAGTATCTGAAGATGAAGAAGTGATAATTAATCACAGTGTTCTCGTTAAGAACGTTCTGTAATTCTATTAAAAGCCGTCGGACAGCGACGCCATTAGCCTCCTGCGATAATCGGCGCTAATGATGCGGCGCGCGAGTCAGGAGGCGAGGCGGTAAATATAAACAGGAAGTGAAGCTCGAACTCATGTCGGACTACAGGAAGTATTTCATGAGAAACAGAACTTCATTAGTGTGATGTCGTGTTGCTGGGGTCGAGAGCCTCATACGGCCACGCCCCTCTAACGCCCTCGGATCCTCACCCTCCTCACACTGCCGCAGCTGCTTCTCCAGGGCCACGCCTTCCTTCTCCAGATCATCCAGCTTCATCTCGATCTCCTTCAGCTCCCTCAGGATCTCCTTTTGGGGGATGTAGTCCGGCTGGAACACACACACACACAACAGGACAAAGACTATTCAGTATAAACACAGTGTGTGTGTGTGTGTGTGAGAGAGAGAGATTTATTATATTTAATGTAATAATTGTGAAGGTTTCTGAAGCTCTAGTCACTGAGGCTGCAGTGCCGCTCTGAGCAGGGTCTCCATCACACACACACACACACACACACACACACAGGATATAAATACTGCAGAATAAACGCATGTAAAAATAGAGAGAAAAGAAAAAGAGAAAGAGCAAAGAAATAACGTTCAATTAAAACGAAGGGAAAAAACCTGCACTTCTATTCCTGTATATTACACATGAGCATTAAAGATTAGAAATTAAAGATTAAAGTGAGCATTAAAGATTAAAGTGTGTCATTTACACCATCAAAGTAAAGAAACATCACATGACCACCTTCAGTCTTTATAACTTTATAAATTCATAACAAAATGACAACGTATTTTTAAACCACGCATCTAAAAACTGTTAGCTTTAATTATCTCCAGTAAGATTCTCGAATTCATTTATCAGGAAATTAACACACTGTGGTTCGATTAATACGATACTACAAATCTATGAGGTGTGTAACAGTTTTTACGATGTAACTCCCTGTTGTGATTTACAGAATCTTCTGAATGTTTTAACATGAACAGTTTAACAGGTAACGGGTGCGGAAATGTTAGAGACGAGGAAAAAACTGAATTGTGATTCTTTTATGTGCTGAGTCACGTATCGCCACACTAATCTTTATTTCTTTTTATACAGTTTTTACATTAATAACAGAGATGAAGCAGTCGATCAGCCAGTGATCAGAACCGTCTGGTGTTCAGTGTGATCGGTCGTGAGGTGTTTGAGGCGGTAAAACGTTGCAGTTTCTTTATAATCCTACAGGTGGCGCTCTCTAAACTATTCACACAGTTTCATCCCGTGTGTAGGAGTGAATTATTCACCAAGTTTGTTTACAAATAATAATTCTGGCGGATGACATCACAGAGAGACGCGCTGCTCAGTAACAATGTAGCTTTGTGTTTAATTTCATTTAAAGTTAAACGTTAAACTCTTGTATTTTAAGTTAGTTTGTAGTGTTTAAAACGGGAGACGATGTCTCATGTAGAAGACGTCTGAAGAGACCGGTGTCTCACCCTCTCACTCCTGACTAAACACAACCTAATGTACAGATAGAAGAGTTCTGATGAAGACTGAGTATTAAGAATGATTTACACACACACACACACACACACACACACACACACACACACACACACACACACACACACACACAGTATGAAGCCTGTACAGATCTTAAACACACACACACACACCTTCAAGGGCTTCTGGCTCGTCGCTGATGGAGAGTGTGTCGAGCTGCTTACAATGTTAATCTCTAAAATAAAGAGAGAAAAAATTATCTGTAAACACACACACACACAGAGGAACTACACACACCCCTACCCCATTGGTTATACTTTATATACATAAATTCAAATTCTAATTTTATTTGTCACATATAGTCATACGATGAAATGCTTAAAGTGATAATGAAGTGAAACCTCCTCTCACACTGGAGACTCCTTCCATAAAGCTCTCTGTTCATTAAAACACTTCCACACATGAACAGTCACACACTACCTGTTTATCACCATGCTCTGTGAATCAGCCGTTACTATGGCAACATAACCAATTGGGATATTAATATAAACCTGTTAGAGAGACTTCACTCGACATAAAGAGTGAATATTACAGCCAGTCTAAATATTATCATCAGTTACACAGTCCTCATGTCCTAGTGCCACACACACACACACACACACACACACACACACACACTCCTGTCCTATAGCACCCCCAAGTGGACCACACCATCCTAACAAATCATAATGTGTAATACACTTCACTGCCCCTGAGGGGCGCTGCTGCTCCTGGTGTACAGTAATGATAATGAGGGAAGAGAGGGTTAGACAGACACTAATTAATAAAATTAAACACAGCAATGTTTTTATAAAAAAGATAAATACCTATAAGGAAAGTGAAGATGAACAGAAACGTAAGTGTAAAGAATAATAAAAATGAAACTGCGGTACAAAACTTTGGCTTGGTGTGAGAAGAAAGGGGTGTGGCTTATAGGGGGTGTGGCTAAGTGGGGTAGAGGGAGTGGTCACAAGGGGGTGTGGCTTACAGAGAAAGTGGCTGTTGGGGGGGGGGGGGCGGGTGCGGTTGAGGGCAAAACCCTAAATTTTGGCACGGCAAAGTTAAACACGCAACATTTAAACTTGCAACATTTACTACCCCTCTCAAACTCTTCCTCGTTACAGATGATCAAATGCTGAGGTTTCCTGAAAACGTTCAAAACACAGAGGGACGAGTCACATGGGGGTGGAGTCCACAAATCCTCCACAAATCCCGGTTTCTTACCTTTAAGTCCGTCCTCTCCGCCCCGGCCGGGCGCGATGCTGATCTCCAGCACGACGCTCGAGGGAAGTTTGCCGCCGCCGCCGACACTGTTTGCATGAACAGGAGCAGTAGATGGCGGCGTGGAGCTCTTGTTGGGCGACTCCCAGGGCCGAGCGACCGCATTAGACGTCTTGGGGTCGCTCGCCGGAGCGGAGTCCTGAGGGGTTCTGGATCTGATGAACAGAAAAAGTAAGAAGTGGCGAAGTGAATGAACTCGCCTCGTCCCTCTGCACCGAGCCGTGGAACACACGTGGGACGTCCCCTCACCTTTACATTAGGTGGAAGATTTAAAGAGGATAGGGAAAGAAGAGAAACGGGTGTGGCTAAGCAGAGGCCAGCGACTCAGATGCGACATGCCGTCGGTGATGTGCGGCGTAGCGAGGAAGGCGCGTCAAGGCGAGAGGGAGCGAGAGAGACAGGCCATCTGGAGAGTCGACCAATTAAAACACAGAGTTATAACAGAATACAGGAAACACTAGTATACGTGAATTATACAGTAAGACTCGGCAGGAGAAAGCAGATGTATCGAGACGTAAGAGAGTCAGGAGAGACCGCACAGACGCACGGCGAGACCTACTTCGTGTTCTTCTCCACAGGTTTGAGTTGAGATCTCCAGGATGAAGGAGCTGCAGCGCTCTCTGAAACGATAAGAGTGGCTCCGTCAGGGGTCTGTAAAGCTCAGGGGCCAAATAATACAGTACACCACCCAGGGGCCGCGCACACACGCACACATATATATATATATGGAATATACAGTACACCCCACAGGGGCCGTGCACACACACCCACACACACACACACACAAATATAATATATATATATGGAATATACATTACACCACCCAGGGGCCGCACACACACACACACACACACACATATGGAATATACAGTACATCACCCAGGGGCCGAGCACGCACGCACACGCACACACACGCACACACACACACACAACAGTACTAGTACAGTATTATTTTATAGATCAGAATTAGAGCTCTCCGATAGTCCACTAGGGGGTGAAATAGAGCAATAAACTGCACGCCATTAACTCAACCCCTGACCAACTGCTAACCGTGAAAAATCATCAATTAAAGTAACAATCTGATTTATTTAAAGGGTTTTGTGTCAGGAGGAGTGAACACACACTCTCACACTCCTGTTCAGATCAGTCCTGCAGTGACTTTGTGAGTAGTTTAATCATTTGCAAGATGCTAATAAAATGGTTAGTTAGTACATAAATTACAAAATTGACGTGTTAAATATTAATAAAACTTGAAGATCATAGGTTTATTATTTATTTAATATTGTAGGTTTCTTATTTCGTAAATACGCTAGTAAGCGCACACGTTTGTATATTAGTAGATCAATAAACAAATAATAATGAATTAAATATGAATATTAAATGATGCACTAACATTAGCGTTACACCCGTGTTTATAATCATTATTTTCGTAATCATTATCGAAGTCCATCGTTAAGTCTGTAAGTGAATAAACATTCAGTAGGTGTCTGCTGAAGTTACTCGTGTTAACGTAGTGATTTGCAGTAAAATGTACTTTCCAGACGATTTCTGTTGCTGACTAAACTGATCAGTTCTGTTTCGGCCCAGTGGACTCGGTGTAGTGTAACTCTTTAAGGAGATAAAACCGGTTTAATCTGGCCTACATCGTTAAAGCCTCCCCACGCCCTCACCCTTGTTGTCAGAAGGCTGCGTGTTCGCTGCTCTGGATGGAGATTTGTCCCGGGAGCGCAGCCAGCTGGATGGCCCGGCTGGACTCGTGTCTGGCCCGAGATCTACATCAAACTTTGGTGCTTTCAGCAGCACCCTGGTGGTCGGGCCGGACCTGGCGGTGGGTGCGGGAGAAATGTTAGGCCTGTAGTGAAAACAGTTAGAGGGAAAAGAGAGCTGTGTTAGCACTGATGCTACACAAGGGGGCGACATGAACCTTAAATTTAAAAAAAAAAAAAAAAAACACCAAAACGCCTTGTTGTGACCAAAAGCCTGACCAGAGTTATTTATATAAAGTATATTAGAAGTGCTTACTTAGCGTTAGCGCTCAGGCCCGCGTGCTGGGAAAGCGGGCTGCTTTTTTTGCTGCTCTCGTCAAACACGAACTTGCTAATGACAGACTTCGCTTTCTCCTTTTCACTTTCATTCTCCTTTTCCTTGTTCTTTTCTTTCACCCTGTTGTCAGCTCGTTGCGCCAGCTTGCCTTTACCTGCACCTCCGGCAGCTCCTGCACCCCCAGCACTTGGTTTTTCATTAGCTGGGGTTGCTGTACTGCCCTTAGCGGCAGGTACGGGGCTCGCGGAGCTGCTACCGGACTCAAAGAATCTGTTGAGAGAAAAGAAGGAAATGAGATTACAGTGTTTAAAGTGATAAAGATCTAATCACACAACCGCCACATCATTAAGTCCTTTTGCTCATTAGATAAACAATAAACAATGGCTTTATGTCATTCTAACCAAGTTTAGAGAGGAAAGTTCTTTAACTGTGGGAAGATCTTTAGAAGAAGGAACGTCTCTAATTAAATCTGATCACTAGCAAGGAAAGTTAGCTATTAAATAGATTTATAAGTTTGTAAATAAACTCCATTTATGAGTTTTTAAGTTCTTAGTAAGCTTGTAAGGTCATGAAGAAGTAAGGAAGTTAGGTTAATGAGCATGTTCTCAGGTACGTTTGTAAGCAAGTCCAAAATTAACAAACTCCGTAGACTGAAGCATTTTTATGAGTAATTTACTGCTTATTAGGAGCGTAAAGTTCATCAATGTGTTAGTGATTAAGTAGTAATTATGTTCTGAGTGAGCCTGGAAATGAGGGTTTGTAATTAAGCTTAGTATTAAGTATTTTTGAAGTATTTAAAGTTGTAAGTAATTCATACATAAAGTCCTTAGTATGTACATCATTAAAAAGAGTTCATAAGCAATGTCAAGAGTTAATAGGCTATTTTTATTTTTGTCTTTAGGATCAGAAGTTCCTAATTAAAAGTAACACACTGTATAGGTAAGTAAGGTAATAATGAAATGAATAATAAAACTCTTAGTAAGCTAACCTGTATGTTTATAATTCAGAATTAAGTTCAGAAATGGCTTCAGTAATAAGTCACATCAGCTGTTTGTAATTCAGTTTATAATAAACTTTAGGTTACACTTTTTTACTTTGTAAGTTCATAATTAATGAAAGTTTGATCTTAGTTAAGCTTTTAAATAACTTTTTCCTGCAAGTTCACAATTGAGTTGATTAAACTAATATTCATAAGGATTTAGGAATGTGTGCAAGTTAATTATGTTCTTAAGCAAGTAGCTTAGTAAATTTAAAAGTAACTTATAAAATAAATTTTGCAATTACTAATAAAACAATAATTATATTTTAAATAATTTAATAAATAATTACATACAGCAGTACATTACTGCCATTTATAGTTTAATTGATAAAATTCACTATTTTGGTTCTCATCCAGGTCACACAACGCTTTACTCAGTTGCCCTCAGGTTACTTCCTGCCAACCCACACTTAACCTTTACAGAATCCTGAAGCTATCCCTAACCCTCACCCCTTACCCTGACCCTAACCCCCACCCCTTACCCTGACCCTAACCCCCACCCCTAACCCTGGCCCTAACCCCAACACCAACCTTGACCCTAACCCACCCCGAACTTAACCCCCACCCAAACCACTTACCCCTATCTCATCCGTAACCCAAAAACCTAACCCTAACCGCTCCATAACCCTAACGCTCACCTCTGTCTGGCCTCCAGGTTCTTGAGGACGGAGCTGCTCGGACCTTTAGGAGTCTCTCCGAGTACTTTCTCTTCAGCAGGAGGTTTCACAATCACGGTCACAGAATCCTTTGTGGTTTTATAGCGAAGTGCAGCTCTTGGGGCACTTGTGGGGGCAGGTGAAGGGGCAGCTTTAGGAGCCACGGCTGTGGGGGCAGGTGAAGGGGCAGCTTTAGGAGCCCAAGCTGTGGGGGCTGGTGAAGGGGCAGCTTTAGGAGCCCCAGCTGTGAGGGCAGGTGAAGGGGAAGGTGAAGGGGCAGTTCTAGGAGCAGGTGTAGGGGTAGAGAGGCTTTTATTCTTATTTGCTGACCAAAACGGGCTTTGCTTAGGCTGCGTGGGGTCTTTTCCCACACTCTTGAGCGTGATGTCCTTTGGGGTCGGTGGTGACTTGCTGATGGTTGGTGTAGTCTCGTTGTACCGTGCAGGGGGTGTGACCTGAGCTGGAGGAGCCTTCTGTGTGCTTTGGTGCGACTTGCAGATAAAAGTGTTGGGCTCTTTTCCAGGTTTGTAAGTTCCTGAGAGGAGAATATTCGAGCACTCGCTGCATCTGTTAAAGAGAAACAGCGTCATCATCAAACCTCTTCATCAGAATCGATCTGAAACTCTCAGACACACATTAAATCATTTAGCTAATGTACACTGCTGATGGTTATTCACTGGAAATTCCCCCCGGGCGTCTGACGTGTTCAATGACTCACTGCTCATGTGTGCCAGATTACATCTGTTGACATTGCAGCACGGCACATTCTGAGCAGCTACTGAACCACTGCGGCGGGGAGGGGGACAGGCCGGGGTTCTCACCGAGTCAAACTAACACACTCACGTTTACATTAAATGATGCAAAAGTTCCTAGTGTGTACATCCCATACACAAATTCCTATATTTCTTTAGTTAGAAGATATCTCTGAGAACAACTTTCTCACAAAAATGTCAGGGGAACTTGTTAATTTGTAAATCCTTTGTAGAAGCATTTAAACAAGAAATATGTTTTGTTTTTTTTTTATTCAAAATATTTATGAGAATCCTGTATGAGCAGAAAAGCTAGAGCATATGTATGGGCAAATACATTTATACACTGAGACTAAACACAAACCCCGGACCAGGTGAGATCACTCTTTATGTAAATTTACATTGTATTTGTAAAAGCAGCCTGTGAGCACGGCTATAACGTAATAATGAAATCTAATCATCATCATACTTGAAACAGTTCCTGTGGTAGAGTTTCCCGTCCACGAGGTGTCTCTGCACGAGGTGGACGTGTTGGTTGCAGATATTGCAGCCCCGGTTTATTGTGCCAGATTTATCGGAACGCTCTACAGGGACGTCCTTCTGCAAAAACAAACAGTAGCTCATTAACGACATTCCACAGACACGCTAAACCACAGCAATGCAAACGAGCTGCTCCGGAGACAAACGATAAACCTGTTCATCAAACTAACTGCACTGACAGTAAGTATTCACACCCCAGAGTGAGTAGACGCAACAGAAACACCTTCAGCTGGAATGATGTCTGTTTTCACGTTGCACACTTTCTTCTTGGCAAAATAAATAAAAGGAGAAGTTGATGTTGTTGTGCAGAACTTAAAGTCCTGCAGCAGATTCTCAACCACACTGGAGTGTGAAGTTTAACTGTGCCGTCTTAGCACATTCGAGTTCTTGGTGGTTCCTCCAGCGCAGATTTGGCAGAACGCTGAGCCTCGTTATCCTGGCGAAAGGTGAAGCTCCGCCCCCAGAATGAACCGGGTGTTTTTAAAAAAAAATTTTTTTAGAGTTACTTTGTATGTAGTTCCAGTTATCTCACTCCATCCCTGCTGATGGACCGTTCCCACCTCCACGCCCACACCACCATACCTGCACCTTCACGCCCACATCCCCAAGCTTCCCAGCAAGCACGGGGTTCTCAGGGTGTGCATCAAACTCCTTTATTCTTGTCACACCAGAACACTATTGAGCATGTTCCCTAAATATCTGATGTTCCTTTTGTTCTTCAGCTTCTCCATCTGCTCCTTGTCCTCCTGGACTTCTGACTGACTCTCTCTCTCTCTCTAGGAAGAGACTTTGAGGTATTTCTTATAACTAACCCTGATTGTTAATCACTTTCCCATCAGTCTGTGGTCTTCATGATGCCGTATGTGTTCTTTATCGGGTCCTTCCAGGATCCTGAAATCATGACCTGCGCTCCACTCTGTTTAACATCACTCAGGTGAACCCTTACACAATCACAACTTTCACATCGTTTACCTGTTAATCATGTTTGAACAACACCTACGCTGACTTCTCTTTCACTTTAAGATCACAGGTTAAGACACAAAACCCAAAGTGAGTCACTGCTTTCACTAACTTTCCCCTTACCTTGGCGGGTTCTGTGATGGTTTTCGGTGAGCTGTAGACTTTAGCTGTGACCGGTGGGTTCTTGCTCCCCGATGTACGGTCAATGGGTTCCTCAGCCGGCCTCTTGACTCCTGCCAAACCCCCGACTCCAGACAGACAGGCAGACAGACAGTGTGAGTATCTCTACCTTAAAGTGTGTATGAGTATCACTGGTGTCTGGAGGTCTTACTGGGAGAGCGGCCATGGAAGTAGTTGTAATACTGCGAGACGTAGGTGAGGATGCTGAGACGATCAGGAACTTTCAGAGCCACCATGTCTTCTGCATCCAGCAGAGCAGGAATGTTCAGCTGCTCCTCTGCCACACGAAACGCCTGATGCACACACACGGCATTTGGTCTCATTTTCACAGATATAATAAAACAGCACCTTAAAGCTCTATTCAGGTGAGATTAGTTATTTTTACATGTTGCGGTGTGTAATATATTTATTCCTGGAGTATCTCTGGGTTTTTGAGCTTCAAGATGTTCCTGAAAGCACTCTCACTCTTTTTATTGTAAAAGATTTGAACCATAAATTACATATGAAGTTAAAAAGTCCTGAATGTAACTAGTTCTTTAACAGGTTATCCCAGGTCTCAGAGCTCCCCAGAAGGGGTGTGTGTGTGTGTGTGTGTGTGTGTGTGTGTGTGTTAATGCTTCACTGAAATATCCTTAGATAATGCCTCACACTCCCTTTCACTCCTCGACCAAACATGTTGTTTCAGTCTCTATGTAAATGAGCTCCTACTGAGCCACGCCCCTTAGAAAACAACAAGCAACAAGCTGAGGGAGGGGCTCTTCTTAGATGAGATCACATTAGGAGGAAAGTTTAAATCACCTTAATACAAAAACAGAAAAAGAACAAAAAGAAGCTTTTCCACAGACTTTTTTGTTTGTTCACGCCCACTGGAGCCCCGCCTGAACATCTGAACATGACGAAAGCATGTGTATTAGGCACTCTTTAAAAGGATGTTTCTGGGAATTTGGTAAGTTATTGAGATCCTAGCGCAGGTATGGGAAGTCATGTGACCTACTGGTATGAATAAACGTGGCCACGCCCCCTACAGCAAGCTCTTAACTGTTGTGGATTGAATTGAGTATAAATTGATCAGATCTATAACACGTGTCCTCTGGGAAACCGACAGAACCCGTCTCCGTCCCTGCATGTCTCACACATGAACAGTTCGTATCTAGTGAATACATCTGCAGTTACACCAACTCATACACTTAAATTCATTTCAAATAGCAATTTACAGCTTCATTAATATTCATGAATCTATGAACACGTCTGCACAGCAGCAATATGTCTCAGATACATCAGTCTGACCATGTGACTGTTTGTAATGCGGTTATTTTTAAACATCGTATGTGTGTGTGTGTGGGTTGTGATTTCACAATCATGCTGTAGTTCTGGTGAAACGCTTGGTTCTGTCTCATTATCATCAATGCTATTCTAGAACATTCCGTTAGCAGGACACAGAGTCCCCACATGAACTTCAGCACTGAACTCGAGACGTATCGTTTATCACGAACGTTGATCCGATCCAGCTGTGCGTCTCTGGTCGTCCTCTCACAGTGTGATTTTATACAGCTGTCTAATTCCTGAGCCGCTGTTAGAATGATGAATAAGAAGCTAAAGTAAATAAAGAGACAGGAAATGCTTGAAGGCGGTCCTCTGGGGGACGCAGACACAAAGACGAGCTCACAGTGAAGATCACAGATGAATGAATCCGGGATCAAGAGGCACAACCTAAACCCCGGCACGACCAAACCAACCGGAATTGACTAAACCTGATCCTTATCATAAAAAATAATGAAAGAGCAATCTAGCCCAGGCAGGAAAACTTCTCCATCCAGTCAATAATCCAGTGTGTGTGTGTGTGTGTGTGTGTGTGTGTGTGTGTGGACTGTCGGAGCAGACGAGGCCTCTCCTGAGACCTGCACAGACATCACCAGCACAACGAGTCATGTCTGTGATTTTACCATTAACTCAAATAAACTTTCACTTTCACTCCACGCACCAGTCCTCCCAGTTTCAGGGTTTAATCCCGGGAAACTCCCACTGATGTGTAGAGACTGCTTTAACAAGGACTACTCACAGGCTGGAACTAAAGAGCTCATGGAAACTTCTGGCGCTTGGACACGTGTACATTCTGCTTACAAGAACAAGTCTTACTTTCACTTACGGTTAAGAAACAAAACGAGCACAGAGAGCGCGCTTCGGCTTTCCACCCAGGCATCATGTGGGCTACGACCTCTGAGGGGAAAAGACAGCACCTCGACTAGAGATGGGGGAAAAACGATTCTTTTGTGTGCTGAGTCACGTATCGCCACACTGACACAGAAAAATCTGTTTTTTTTTTACATTTATAACAGAGATGAAGCGGTCGATCAGTGAGTGATCAGAACCGTTTGGTGTTCAGTGTGATCGGTCGTGATCAGGTGATCAGTCTCGGACAGAAACCATTCTGTAGCGAGCGCAGAAGCTTCAGAGTGACGCAACAGATACTCATTTTAATGCCGTCTCTCTGAGAGCAAATTAGTCTCAAACACACTCAGTACACACACTTACACCAGTCTCAACACCGCCAGCGCTAATTAGTTGAAAATCATGTGCGCCTTGTGTGCTTGCAGCCTCTCAACCCATGCGCTCACTGTCAAGTTGAGTTTTGAGACTCTGGAGGCGTCTCAGGCGGTAAAACATCGCAGTTCCCGTATAATCCTACACTCTGAACTATTTACACATTTTCATCCTGTGTGGTAGGAGTGAATTATTTGCTAAGTTTAGAAATAATAATTATGGAGATGCGCGCTGCTCATTAACAAAACTTTTTTTTTTTTTTTAACCCTTATAGAATCGCAATTTTAATGAAAATCGGCACAGAGGTACGCAAGAGAACACTTAATTAATCCTGGAGGAAATTCTTGTGCCAGAGACTGCTCCAAGTAACAAAGTGCAATAAAAAAAATTATAATAAAAAAAATAAATAAATAAAAAAAATCACAAAATAGACATAAGATGGACAAACGTAGAATGCATCAACTGGTAGCAATGAATCTAGAAAAAAAATCAGCAGAAACCTTTAAAGATTCTGATGTAGAATTTAGCAACAGTGGCGCGTGATGTAGCTCATGGTATTGCTAATCGATATTGCACATGATATTGAAGAACCCAGGCAAACGCTGTGGTGAGAAGCTGTGGTGCTTCTCTGTGGTCTCGGTCTATGGCTAAATGTGCTCCTTCCTGTAGGACACCCATAGGTGCACAAGATGCTGTGTTTAGAATCCTGAGAAGTTTCTTTAGCATTCTCCTCTCAGACACCTCCAATAGAGACTCCAGCTCTGCTCCAATGACAGAGCCAGCTTTACTAATAAGTCTATTGAGTCTTTTGCCATTAGTTGACTCCTTACCCCGCTACCCCAACCCACTACAGCATAGAACATGGCTCTACGAAGAGCACCACTAACCACAGAGTAACGAAACATCTGCAGCATGGCCCTGCAGACAGTGAAAGACCTGAGAAAATAGTGGTGGCTCTGACCTTTCTTATACAGCACATCTCTGTTCTTAGACCAGTCTAGGTTATGGTCCAAGTGTACACTTGGCAGAACCTGGAGCAGTACCTGAACTCAGATGTATAGAGTGTGAACAGAAAGGGAGACAGGACAGACCCCTAAGGAACCCCTGTGCTTCTCACTATGGTGTCCGACATGGTGTTCAGCAGCTTCACATACTGTGGTCGACCTGTGAGGTAGATGGTAATCCAGGTCACCAGTGGAGCATCCATCTGCATGTCTCAGCTTATTGCTGAGCAGAGCCGATCTTAGGATGGTGAACGCCCTCGAAAAGTCAAAAACCACGTCTCTTACTGGGCTGCCTCTGCCTCTTCAAGATGAGTGTAAGCTCTGTGCAGCAGGAAGATGATGGTGTCCTCCACACGATGTGAGGCTGATAGACAAACTGCAAGTGGTCCAGTGATACTTTGTACTTTAGGACCAGTATTTCCATCGACTTTATGACATGAGGTCAAGGTCACTGGTCTGTAGTCACTGTGTGTACATGGGTATTTATTTTTGGGCTCAGAACCCAGGTAAGTTTTTTTTTTTTTTTTTTTCAGAGAACAGGGACACTCATGATGTTCAGACAGTTAAATATGTGTTAAAAGATGACCATGGGGCCATCAGGTCCCACAACCTTCTCTGGGTGTTGGCGACTGAATTCCCTTCTCATGTCCTCCATGGTGTAGGCTCACTGAGTCTGTAAGAGGGCCCTGATGGGACAGGGAGGCAGGAGAACTGCAGTGAAAGCCCAGGAGTTGTTGAGGAGAAATGGTGGGTGTAGCTGCTGGGGAAGGACTGTTGCTATGAGGTAAGTAAGAGGTGTAAGTGTAGGCAAGGCAGGAGCAGGGTGGTGGGTGGGCAGAGACCACATCGTCACACCTGTTAAAGGACAGATTTATCTCATTGGCCTCTTGTAGGTCAGTCTTCATCACCTAGTCAGCTGTGATGGTTCTCATTCCACACCTCACCTCACTTAAGTTGTTTTACCCGAGTTTACTCTCAAGCTTCCTCCTGTAACACTTTTTACCCTCTTTCATTTTGTCTCTCAGTTCTGTGTTTCGTATTCGTATCGGTATAATTCCTATCTCTAACCTTGACGCAGCATCAAAACCCGGAAAAGAGTCTGATCTCAGTCTGGATCGGATGCAGCAAGAGGTGGCAGTGAGTGTACAGGTCCATCAGTAAGAGACATGCTGTTACATGAAAATAATCAGTGTCCTGTACCGATGACGTCACACACACATGATCTGCTGATGATCAGGCAGGAGGCGGGACCTCGGCTTATACAAATGACATGAGTTTACAGGGTCATTATAAAACATTCAGCTGCATTAAACATCAAAGTAAAAGTGCTTACCAGGTGGTTGTTGTCGTAAACATTTTCCTTGCTTAAGGAGTCAAAGTCTCTGAAAGAAAAAGAAACAGAAAGTGTGTGAGAAGATAAACAAAGTGTGATTTATTCCAACATGTCTGTCCGTGTTCCCCTGTACACACACAGGCCCTTCTGTGACCTCAGAGTGTTCTGACATGGGGACGGGTCACGCTCACGAACCGAAACGTGATGTACACACACACACACACACACACACACACACACACTATAAACTCTCTCTCTGTGATTAATAAAGTTCTTTAATCTTATATTCCCTGTTTGTCCAGACTGTGGCGCGCGCGGACTCCCTGTATGTGTGTATGCACGGTTCTTTACACACACACACACACACACACACACACACACTCTCTCTCTGAGTACTCACATGAGGTCGGGTCTGTGCCGGTGTATGAGCGCACAGAAGGCCAGTCCGTCCCTGAACGAGGTGGTCATGTTGGTGATGGACACATCTCTGTAACCTTCACACTGCAGCTTACACCACTGCTGGAGAGCCTTCACCGCGGCCATGGTGAGCACACACACACACACACACACACACACACTCACACACACACACTCACACACACACACTCAAACACACTCGGTCCAAACCACGGAGACTAACCTAGAGCTCGCAGACCACATCCACAGTCAGCGCGTGTACACACACACACACACACACACACACACACCGAGCAGATCCGCGACTCTCAACCAGAGCGAACACACACACACACTCCAGGTTTCTCTCTCTCTCTCTCTCTCAGCTGTAAACTCTACAATGAGCGGTTGTGGGCGGAGTCATGTGACAGTGGGCGGAGTCACACGAGAACAATGTAACACACAGTGAGAGAATGCAGAGAGGAAGAAAGAGAAATGCCAACTGGGGCGCGCGCGTGTGTGTGTGTGTGTGTGTGTTGACATATTACAGGAAATAATCCTGACGTGTTGAGAACAGATTTTCAGCAATTACATCACTTACTGTGTAAAACTTCTCTATCTGTCTATCTGTCTATCTATCTATCTATCTGTTTATCTATCTATCTATCTATCTATCTATCTATCTATCTACAGTATCTATCTATCTATCTATCTATCTATCTACAGTATCTATCTATCTATCTATCTATCTATCCATCTATCTACAGTATCTATCTATCTATCTATCTATCTATCTATCTATCTATCTATCTATCTATCTATCTATCTACAGTATCTATCTATC
>JAOVVA010000028.1:115248-136138 GCA_028565275.1 Leiocassis micropogon | reverse complement strand
CTCAGGTCGAGACTCAGTAACGTTATGGGGCAATAAAATGAAGTCAGCTGACCACCTGAATGTACTGAATCACCAGGGTATCTATGGAGGTTTTCTTCTTCACTGATGGCACGCGCTATATTCCAGGATTTAGAATGTGAGAAAGCGGCACTAGGAGTGTGAGGAATAATTTACACATGGGTGTGTGTTCCACCACAGAGTCCAGACCTAAACCCCAGTGAGAATGTTTGTGATGTTCTGGAGAAGGCTTTACGCAGCGCTCCGACTCTCACATCATCAGCACAAGATCTTGGAGAGAAATTAATGCAACTCTGGATGGAAATAAATGTTGTGATGTTGCATAAGATTATTAAAACAACGTCACGACCGTCATCGAAGCAAAAGTCGGTCTACTGACATATTAGAGAGTGCGACTCTTTTTTATCACATTAATAGCTTTGTGTTTCTGAAAATTTATAAAACATTAATTAAAAGATAACAATAAAACATGCTATACATAACAGATGAGGATCTTAGGATATCACGTCGTCACATGGACTTGCCCGGCTTCACCGTCCTCCTCGCTTTCCACACTTCATTGTAACAGAGCGTTTCTCCAAATCCACCCAGTGTGAAGGAGTGACACACGACAGAGTGATCACACCGGAGCCAGTCCTCTGATGTTTAAACACCACACTATCTACAGTACGCTGTAGGATTTAGCACGGGATCAGCTCACGCTGTGATTAAACAGATGAGGAGCGTGCGCGGCGTTTTCCCTTCATCACATCTGAGATTCCATCACTTTCATCTCCCCTCTATGAAGCTTCAGTATTAAGTGATGAAGTGAAACAGACTGCTAGACTCAAATCACATCATGTAGCGAAACTCACAGCAGCACTTCTCTTGTTAAATACTACGCTAAAGTTTTATAGTACGTTATAATATGTTATTGATGTAAAATAAATAAAGAGTTCACACTGAGTATAACATCTTAACTTGAAGTAAGAGAGCTGCTTTGTGTTAAGGAAAAACATTTGCAGATTAAATCTCAAATTCTCTAATGTACAATAAAAATAGAAATGGTAAAGAAGAGCCTGAAACCTGTCAATGTACTTACACACCAATCAGTCATAACATTAAAACCATCACATTTAAAGGTTTTTGGGTTCCCCAGCTGCACCAGGCCTCTGGGGGGCGCTGTGGTGTCTGGCACCAGGACCGTGGAACCTTTGGGTGCTGTGGGTTGTGGGGCGGGGGCCTCTGTGGATCAGACTTGTTTGTCCAGTGCGCTCCATGTGACTCCATCTGATTGGGACCTGGGGAGTTTGGAGGCGGGGTCGAAGGCCTTGGGCTCTTTGCCTGCTTGGCCCCAGCACGGTGGTCTGTGGTGCACTGGGTGTCCTGGTGCTTTTCTATCACGGCCAGCATTGATTGTTTTCAGTGATTTGTGCTGCACTGGCATTTCTGTGGGATCGGACCGGACGGACCGGGCTTTAGTCCCCGCGGGCATGGAGGTGCCTCGGGTGTCTCGGGTGCCCCGATCCTTTTGCCAGGTTACTGGGTATAACTGATAATCAGTGTTGTTAAGTTCACCTGTAATAAATCACTAATAAATTCGTTCACATCACCACTACAGAATTATTTTGCCTATTAAAACACAATTTGTTTTAGCTCCATGCTAAAGAACGATTGAGAAATTTATGCAGTTCAAAACAAAATGCAAAATAGTCTGGAGAGAGAGATGACACTTTCTCTGTGAGTTTTCTTCACAGCCCACATCCAGCTGCGAGATTAAATTACACCAGAATCGCTTTTAAATTTTACACCAAAACAGACCTGTTGGAATTCAGTCTCTTTAACGCATTATAACTGCTTTTATATCATGCTGCATGACGCTGTGGGTTGTTCTGAAGAATTCTCACTCCAGATTGGAGCTGGAGAAGGTTTGAGTTTATTTGTAACACCAACAAAATGTAGTGGCACAATTTCATTTTACTGAATTATCACTAATACACAACTCGGATTAAAGGGCTCCTATCATTAAAAATTCACATTGGTCATGTTTGGATGTTCAGACGTCTCTCGAGTGGGCACGTACAAACTTAAAACGTGAGAAAAACATTCCTGCTTGATGACTGTATTGATGACTTAAACAGGCCAATTAGATTCCTCCCCCTAATGTGACCTCATATAAGAGGAGCACCTCCCCCAGCTTGTGTTTAGCTCTGCTGTGCTCTGGGGGGTGTGGCTCAGCAGGAGCTCATTTACATAAACACTAAAATGGTGCGTATGGAGGAGGAGTGAAACAGGGAGTCTGAGGGGTGGTAAACTGCATTATAAGGGGTATTTCAGCTGGGGCATTAACATACACCCACTGGGGGAACTCTAGGACCCCGGTTAACTAGTTAATGAATGAGTCACATATGGGACCTTTAAATGTGAATTAGGTTAACAAGGTTACATGGTGTCCCTGCTGGATAAGTAGGTGGACCTCAGCAACATCTGCATGCTTGATGTCTATCCCTCGAGCCTGCTCGCGTTCACAGCCACATGCACAAAGCTTATCTAGAGTTAGCATTAGCATGTATCCGTCATGACTTTAGACATCAATAAACAGACTCGGACCTCTCAGGGTTAATTGAGAATTCTGAACACTCTGGATTGATGAGGATTAGTCTACATCCATTATTATGTTAATATGAGTGTTCTCTTCCAAATGAATAAATTAGACTGATTACTAACAACACAGCAACACAAAACCTTCAGTGTGCCATTTTATTCATCAGGGTTAGTCAGACAAAGCGAGCGGCTCAGTGACTTAATAATAACGAGGACGTTTATTTGCTTGTTTGTGAATTCTCTGTTAAAGGTTCATCATGTCAGGCTTAAAATGGTCTGATTTATAGGCATCAACTAACCACTAAGGGTTAACAGATTACTGATCAGTCGTGCTGGTTTCTTTTTCAGCCCTTCATGAGGAAAGTATTTTATGTAACAGGACATTCTGGAATTTTATTTAAATTTGCACTTACTAAAAATGTCCAGCGTTTCTGTTCCTGGAGGAAAGTCTACATCGCCTGCACTCTAGATGAGATAGACGATGTTCTTTCCCCTGATTCTGAAAGCGTAAGTGAGATCTCAGACTTAAATCGTGTCATCGCGCTGGACGCTATTACCCCAGGGATGCCTTCGTGATCTCTGCTGTCCCACTTATTAGCATTAAATCACAGCACAGTAGGACATTTTGTAATGTGGACTATCTAAATAGCTCAAATGTGCACATTCAAACATTTCTCTGGATATTTCAGCCTGTCTCCAGCATCCCAGTCGCCATGGAGACCGTCTCCATGGACCAGGAGGTCTCTGTTTTGCAGAGCAGAAATTTCTCCAGGTCTGTGGCATATCACATGGCAGATATTATTAGGATAAATAATCGCTCTGTCTCTTGATCGGATGAAGAGTAATTGACATGCGGTGCACTTTATTCTTTATGCAATTATATAACAGTGTAACAGGCATCATGAGGCAAATGCAAATCATATTGATCATAATGTGCATGATGGCGGATCTTCTGAAACACTTTTTTCAAGGTTTCTTCCTTTCTCCACTGATGTGCTGATGATTATAGGACACTTGGTGACCTTTTCTGTTGCGTTCCTCTTGTGGCTGTAGTAGGACTTCACTACATTTGAAAAACAATTTGGCTAAAATAACGACTGTAGCGAGCGTGTGAGTGTCTAAAGCAGCAGCAATATCTCTGTCTGTGAAAAGCTTCAGATCTGTGTTCAGATGTAGAGAGGCTGAACACTCTCAGGTTTTAGAGAGATCTGGTGATTCTGTAGGATTTCTTTAAAATCTGGTGGGGGGGGGGAGGGGCTCATGTACGGGGGTATAAATAAAGAATCTTCATGTCTTTATATAATCAGATGTGGTGGATTGTGGTGAACCATCTAATAACTGAAATAATCACTCAGTTCATCTCAATTGAATTTCTAGGAACACAAATAAATAAATAAATTCTTGAAAATTAGACTTTTTTTCTCTAACAAAAATCTTGTCAAGTATTTGTTTGCATTATTTAAGGAAACATATTTAAAAAAACAAATCTTTATCTTCATAAAAAATAATAATAAAGCAATATTTTGAGCAATAAGGAGCTAAAACAGGGGTTCGCATAATGTCCCTGCAGGTCTAACAGAGTGCTCTCCTTATTATTATTAAGACTTCCGGTGGCTTAATGTAAGACAAAGGGACTAGTTTTTGTAAGCTGTGTAATGAGTTTTCTAAACATTGTAAAAGGTATAAATTCCTGAAATCAGCTCATTAAGAAACTTACAGCTACACTATATCTAGCTTACATAAGTGTGTTTATTTTTTGTAATAACCAGAACATGCTGAAATTTGGCCATTTATGTCTAGTTTTAAGCTCATTACAGACTTTAAATGGCTAGACTTTTGTCCCAGTGTTTGGAATTCTAGCCAGTTTGAATTTGCTCCGCCTATTTTTTTAAATTATGTTTAATAATAGTTGGCAGTATATTTTCCAGTAGAGCGGTTTACAGTTAATACAGTAGATTATTGTGATGTCAAAAACTGCAGTGATGTTGAGAAACACAAGCGGCGAGACCGAGCCCTGATCAGAGGGCAGTAGGAGGTTATTTACCACTTTAACCAGCGCTGACTCTGATGAGACCTAAATCCCTGAGTCCTGTAGGTTCAGGGTGAAGTACTGTACATGGATTGATTTCAATAAGAAAATCCTTTAATCCTATTCAGACTGTAATTACTCGCTTATGTGATGGTTATTTCCTACATTAATAGTAAATAGAATATTTACTGAATTATTATTTGATTTCGATTTGATTTAGTCTAGAGGACACTAACTGATGCTCCACACACTTGGTTTTTGTTTTGGTGCTTTGGTGGCTGATTAATTCCTGAGTAACTCTGATACTTTATTAAATAAAAGTTTAGAAATTTGAGTGCTCTTATTTAAAATGCGAGTGCAGTCATTAAACCAGGGCTTCAGAGCTTTATACTTTATAATTATTTTTCTTTTAAGCGAGGCGACGATATTTGGCGTGGCAGGAAACAATGACTCGAAGCTTTCAGCCACTTAATGGAGTCGTGTAGGGTCAGAGAATCACGCGGCCACGCTTAAATAAATCTGAGGAACTCTTAATAAAGATGAATGCACAGCTTATTTAATGACTCACACAAAGCTGAGCTCAAATATTATGTGTAAGACATATTTTAAATCAGGAAGTGATCTGAAATACATGATTTTTTTTTACATAACTTCTAATGGAAAAGAATGACATGATAAATGGCTTCACACTTTTAATACAAAACAGCATGCAAACCAATTCAGGTTTATTTATATAGCACTTTAAGCAATGAACAAAGTTCTCACCAAGCAGTTTTACAGAAATATATAATCAAAATATAAATTCTGGAGAGAGAGAGAGAGCGAGAGAAAGAGACTAGCCAAGTGAATAGGCTCAACCACTCTAGAATAGGCTCAATCCAGACTCATCAGGTCACATGACCTTGTTCCATCGCTCCAAAGTCCAGTCTTTATGCTCCCTAACAAACTGAAGACTTTTTTCTGATGAGTTTCACTGATAAGTGATTTTCTTATGGACACACAGCTGAGGCGGTAAGTTATTGATCAGAAGGTCGGCGGTTCGAGCCCCAGCTCCACCAGGTTCTTGCTGTGGAGCTGGCCCTTAACCCTATCTGCTCTGGGACACGGTATCATGGCTGACCCCGCGCTCTGACCCCAGCTATGCTAGGATACGCGAAGACAGAATTTCATTGTGCAGTAATTCTGGGAATGTGATAAATAAAGGCTTAACTTTAGTCCCAGTCCTGTGAGTTCTCATCACATTGTGTGTGTGTGTGTGTGTGTGTGTGTGTGTGTAAATGCACTTATTGTCAGTATTAAACACAGCTCTGATTTTTACTGTAGGTTTATCACGGGTTTGATCTGATGTTACGATGATGAGGGTGAAGTGTTGTAATGATTAGACTTCACTGTAACTATTTGAGCTTGGACAATGTAAAATCCTTTACTGTAAACTGATTTCTCTTTATAGTATTAAAGCATGTCTTGTTTGTTAACGTACAGGTGTAATAGGTCCAAACAGTAAGTATAATATCAGTGGCTCGCTCCTCATGGAGTCGCCACTCTAACAGTCGAAGCACAACAATTAAATCAACCTGCACTTAGCAAAGATACGCTAATCATTATTTCAGAGACAAGCTAAATTGGCAGGTTTTTCCAGCGCGTTGTTTTGTTCCTCGCTGTGTGGCTGCCAATCCTGATAATTCACAGGCATGAACCATATCATTTAGAAATGTCGAGAAGCACAAACAGCTCAGGCTGTCGCAGCACCAACACCAACACCAAGGATTAAGGATTTCACTGCTCAATCCTATTATTTTAAGAGACCCGAGTGTGTCCTGGACCTTCTGTATACCAGTGTCTTCACATCCAGATGTTGTAGGAACTGGATGTTTTTGCTCAGGTCTACACACACAACATGCTGGAGCATCAGATGAAACCAGAGAGAAAGAAAAAGGTTAGGAAGTGAATTCCACAAACCAATGATTGAAAAGATGACTGTGTGTGTATGTGTGTGTGTGTGTGTATATACAGTTCTGTTTGATGGCCTTCTGTGTGTATACACTGTGTATGACATATCAGCAAGCGGGTGCGTTACCCTTTAAAGGTGCAGGAACTGATCCCCAGTAAACAGAGCAACATCCGTTTCCATTTTTACATGCTTTTAGCTCACTGAGGTCTCAGCACTGTTGAAACGTCTCTCCTACTCATCTAATAACTTCGTCCTCATGTCTGCTCGTCTCAGCGTCTCCTCTTTGGCTGTTTCTCAGACGTTCCTTTGTTTATCCAGTGAGTGAGAGCTGAAGCTCAACATTACAGTTCCATGTGCTGGATATTCTCTCACTCCCACTGCCCCTGCTGCTGATTGGCTGAAACAGTTTTTGCCGTTTGTGTAGAACAGGATGTTTATTTCCCGTTTTCAGGGCTGCGTGCAGGATCGATGCCACGACTTTGGATTTGGATTAAACAGAAAGTAGACAGAATTTGTACAGTTCATCAACCTCAGCTACATCACTCGAGTTTATAATTTTCTAAATTGCTCATTCCTAAAACACGGAACTGTTGTTTATATAAGGGGCGTTCACGTCAAACTGGGACTTTCTGTAATTTCCGCAGAAAAAAGTGAGTCAAGGTCGAGGTGTCTCAGAGATCACTGCAGTCGTTCCCATGAACATTCAGTGAGTGGAACGCCTGATCACTGAAAATCGATGGATAACTTGTCACTGACTTGCAGAGGAGACGCATCTGTGTGTGTAAACTGTACACCCACTCATTTACCAACACCACTCACACATTACAGGAACTCGGCTGGGAGTTATCGCCACGTCCCCCATACAGTCCTGACTTCGCTCCAAGACATTTCCATTAAAGGAGTTCCTGGGAGGCCGGCGTTTCAGACATGAAGCAGGCAGTCTGATCAAAAAACGTTCTACCTTGATGGTGTCCAAGCTCTAGTGAAACACTGGGATAAGTGCATTAGTGTATCAGGGGATTATATAGAGACATAAAGGGAGTGTTTACTCTCAGAACTGTGTTCTGTTATTCTGTACAGTCAAAAGATCAATCTCATAGTTGACAACAGTATTCACCTAATAATATTTTACTCAGTTACATCGCTGAGAGATTAGTAAAGTCTAATCAGTCACTTATACTGTGTTTTCTGTTTCTTTTTATGATGTGTGTTTAAGAACAGTGATTAATACGTACGGTGAATATTTTAAAATGAATTAAATGATTATTTTGCCGACCTCAGCAGAGAGACGTGTCCTGTGTACAGTTTGTATGCCGTTCCAGCTCTTCATCTTCTTTGTGAATTTTTCAGAAATATGGTATAAACATGTTTTTATTTTGATGTACAGTGAGACAGTGTTTTGTCGGTACTGCAACAAACCACAGCGAACAGACAAAAAAATTGACCAACAGAAAAACACACGGCCCTGGCTATTTAAACATGTATCTACTGGGAACACACACACACACACACACACACTCTGCTTATTACTAAACCTGTACTTGTATTCCGTTACATCCCTTCATGAAACACTGCACTTATTACTTTATCTCTCTGTGCTTCTAAATGTGGGTTTGTTTTCAGTGTTTTTTTCCTTCACTTTGGGTCGTGGAGTAACTCAGAGTTTGCCTTCATTAACTAGAATATAAGTACAATAATGGGAATGTGTGCATAATGTGTGTAGAGCTAAGCGTTTTTGCTGTGTGCTGTAAGACGGTAATTGGCCTCCGTGTGCTGCGGGAGCGTCTCATTCTGTCTCATCTGGCCTATTTTTGGACGAGAGCACGGAGACATCTATAATGCCGGTATAGGTTAAACTGTAAAGTCAGCTAAACAACCACTGTCTAAAATCTATCTTTAAAATCACATGCATGTGCAGGTTTTTTTTACACACACTAACCTTCTGCTTGGACGTCAGACAGAAGTGCTGCAGTTCAGAGTTTGACATCAGGCTTGGCGGGGTACGCCGTATATGCACCATGTCTTCCTTATTAATGACATTAAAAGGTGTTTGGAGACGAAACAGCTTTAGGATAGGTCCACTGGATGTGATTAGAATAAGACTATGTTCTGCTCATGCTGTGCAGGGAAAAAGCCCTCAGAGGAAAACGTAATTTAACAAGTTAATAGACAAACGAATATGTATTTGTACTATATAAATATAATGTATTTGTACTATATAAATAATGTATTAACTATAAGTTAATACATTATTTATATAGTCATTTTTCACAATGGTCATTGTCACAAAGCAGCTTTAAAGAATCCAAAACATGGAAATGAGTTTGAAACCGTTACTGCGGAAGAGTTTTGTATGACATTTATTCTGTTCTGTATGTGTGTGTTGACCAATTTGTAATTTTTAATATTTTAGAGAGGGCGGGGATCAAATCTGAAACCCCTCCCATTATGTCACGTCTCATGATCATTATCTTGTGTTTTTTTTAGGGTACGGATGATGGACATGGCACATACAAACCAGCAGTTGTTCACCAGCACTTTAGGAAGCATCACAGTGGTTGTGCAACTGGCCATCATTGTCACAAGTGAAAAGGCCACTGAGGCGTCCAACGTCCTCTTCCAAATCATCAACCATTCTTGTTAAAGAACAGTCCAGACCAGCTCAGCTGCTGACACGCTTTAAAGTGAACGTTACAGGTGTTGCAAGAGCAGACATCTGTCTGTAATTTTTTTCTCCCAGAGGGTGGAGCTGTGCTATTAACTGTATGAGCCATGAGGGAAACACACGTGGCCAAATCACCTGGGTCGGGTGGAGATATTAGAGGAATAGTGACCAGTGCCTTACTCTGGTGGACCCTGGCTGCTTTCTTTTTATCGTTCTCACAGATGCCTGTGGTCCAAGCTGACTGCTGGCTAATCGAAGGAGAGAAGGGTTTCGTGTGGCTGGCAATCTGCAGCCAGAACCAGCCACCATATGAAGCAATTCCACTACATATCAACAGCACTATCGTTGACCTACGGCTCAATGAAAACAAGATTCGGACCATCCATTTTTCTGCTCTAAGTCGCTTTAGCAACCTCACCTACCTGAACTTGACAAAGAACGACATCTCCTACATAGAAGACGGGGCTTTCTCAGCTCAGTTTAATTTGCAAGTATTACAAATTGGTTTTAACAAGCTAAGAAACCTAACGGAGGGTATGCTACGAGGCTTGGGGCGTCTGCAGTACCTCTACCTTCAAGCTAACCTGATTGAGAGTGTCTCACCTAATGCTTTCTGGGAGTGTCCTGCGATTGAGAATATCGACCTCTCCATGAACAGGATTCAGCAGTTGGATGGAAACACGTTTCGTGGCCTATCCAAGCTAACAACATGCGAGCTCTACTCAAACCCTTTCACATGCTCCTGCGAGCTACTTGGATTCCTGCGCTGGCTAGTAGCGTTCCCTAACAGGACAAGTGAGAGGATGGTATGTGACACTCCAGCAGGCTTTTCTGGCTATAGTCTCTTAAGTCAAAATCCAAGGATGCCAACATACCGGAATGCTTTCCACGCTCTCTCTACGGTCTGCACGGATGACAATGTGACTCCGTACCTGCTTGGATCTTCAGACGGCGGCACCCCCACACTCCTGCCAGATCTGAGCCCTTGTGGATTGGACGACTGCCCTTCAGGGACACCTCCAGACGAGCCTATCAGCATCAGTCCAACATATTTTGACCCTGATGCCCGTCCAATCATGAAGCTTAAAGAGGTGACACACACAAGTGCTGTTATCACAATCCAAATACCAAACCCTTTTCGAAAGATGTATATTCTTGTCCTTTACAACAACAGCTTCTTTACAGATATACAGAACCTAAAAAGCCAAAGGGAAGAGATTGAGTTGAACAACCTTAAATCCCATACAAACTATACATACTGTGTTGCCTCCATACGCAATTCTTTAAGATATAATCACACATGCTTGACGATCTCCACTGTTACAAGGACAATGAGAGAGCATGTCCCGAATGACTCGACAGCTACGCACTACATCATGACCATACTGGGTTGCTTCTTTGGAATGGTCATCGTATTGGGCGTGGTGTATCACTGTCTGAGAAAACGAAAGCAAGAAGAGGAATCAAAGAGCAAGAAGCTTGAAAAGATGAAAAGGAATTTGATCGAGATGAAATATGGGGCTGAACTGGAAGGTGGGACTATTTCACAACTATCACAGAAGCAAATGATGTCTTCTGTTGAGGCCATCCAAAGGATGCCGTATTTACCCGCTGCCACTGAGAAAGACCCATATAAGGTACAAGAACTGTCCGGAACACCCAAAGCGACAAAAGGGAACTATATAGAAGTAAGGTCAGACCAGTCAGATCGCATCGAATGCGGCATTCCAGCATCTGAGAACAGCCAAGGATCTGTGGCAGAAATATCCACAATAGCCAAGGAAGTGGACAAAGTCAATCAGATTATTAACAATTGCATTGATGCTCTTAAATCTGAATCGGCATCCTTCCAGGCAGTAAAATCTGGAGCCGTCTCCACTGCTGAGCCTCAGCTGGTCCTTCTGTCTGATCACCCACCAGGCAAGTCTGGTCTTCTGTCACCAGTCTACAAAGGAGGTTACCACCACCCGCTACAGAGACATCACAGTATGGAAGCACCACTTAAGCGTGCCAGCACTTCATCTAGTGGTTCTCTGCGCAGCCCTCGATCCTTCCGTTCAGACGGTGCCTATCGATCCGAGTCCAAGTACATCGAGAAAAGTTCTCTGGATGAGTCCGGGATTCTGACAGTCACCCCAACTTCTGCGATACTCAAGTCAGAGGCGGAGAGAATGCGACACTACACGGAGCACCGGCACTCGTACCCCGGCCCGCACCACATGGAGGAGCAGTTGGAGGTTTCTGCAAGCCGGAAGTCGTCCATCTTGGAGCCGCTAACACGCTCTCGGGCACACGAGCTGTCGTATTCACAGCTTTCGCCACAGTACCACAATCTCAGTGGTTACTCCAGTCCGGAGTACACCTGCCGGCCATCACTAAGTCTGTGGGAACGGTTCAAACTCCACCGCAAACGGCACAGGGATGAAGAGGAGTACATGGCTGCTGGTCACGCATTACGGAGAAAAGTACAGTTTGCTAAAGATGAGGACCTCCACGATATCCTCGACTACTGGAAGGGTGTGTCTGCCCAACAGAAATTATGATTGCTTATTTTATTTTAGTGTTTATTTAAAAAGTGGCTAAATAAACCACAGTTCACTCTCTGGACCAAATAAAGCCAGTCTTCATTAAAACTGCAGTAAGTAACTTTGGACTTAGCCATCTCTAAAAAATAAATAAATAAATAAATACAAAATCACTGCTAGCAAACTCAGCAAAGAAATTAGTGTTCATTTATTCAATACTGAAATGATATCTTGAAATGAAATCTTTTCTTTGCTCAAAAAGTGTCCTCTGATGATGATACCTAAGTCAAGCCAGTCGACAGAAATAAACTAACTGGGTAAGAAACCATGAGATTGGCTAATTGGGTAGCGGTAGAATTGTAACACGAACAATGATAAGAATGCTAACCAGATGTTTACCTGATGTTGTGAAAATAAAGCACCACTAATGAGGTAGCAAACTGACAATGCAACACAGATAGCTAGCGCGCTAACTTATAAGGGTTAAATTATGGCGCCCTCATGACCTTTAAAAAGCCAAGCCAAGATTCTTCCTTGTTGTGGAAATTCTAGCCAACATGAGCCGGTTGTGACGTGTGTCTTAGCTAGCTTTAATTATTACTGACTATTTGACTTGAGGCTAGTGCGTACATTCGTATTTTATCATCTTTTTTTATACCCAGAGTCTTGGAGACAGAACTCGAGCGAGTTGCAGCAGTGTAAGAACAACAAGATTTTAGTGAGGAATTTTCTCGAACGCAAAAACAAAGTTACTTACTGCAGCTTTAAATAGAAACTCACTCATTTTTGGAGTTAGAGTAGCTTAGATATAATAAAATCGCTAGCTATTTTTGCTATTTGACAATAAAACATGACACATTAGATCTTACGGGGAGGAATAAAAAGTAATAGATGACTTTTAACAGTATTAACCTCAAATGAAAGCATTTTTTTTATATATCAGTAATTATAAAAGTAATTATAGGGTATTATATATTGTCTAATTCTTATTACTACCATCATCATCATCATCATCTTCATCATCGCCATCTGATCATTACTGTTATTATTAAGATGATTCTTATTGATTACTATAATTACTCTTTGGTTATCGCATGGCCGTGTCCTGTGACAGTATATTGACTGTTGTGCACTTGGATCAAAGAACTTTTAATCCAAACGTCTGCCGAATACTGTTTCACGTACGAGTTAAAAAAAAACAACAACAACAAAAAACAAAACTGTGCTACTTTTTTCCCAACGGTTCAAACGGACTGCTGCAGAGTTCTCCATCTTTTCACGGGAACCTGTATCGGAAAAAAAACTAAACAAAACAAAAAGTTCTCCAGTTGCTACAGAAGCACACGTGTTGGCTTTTACAACAAAACCACAACTTTACAAAGAAAACAGCTTCTGTTCTCGCTCTTTTGTAAAGTTTATGTTCAAATCCACAATGAATGTCTCAAGTTTTTGAGGATTGCACTGTTCAACTGCACAAAACACACACACACACACACACACTTTCAACATACATACAATGTCTTTCCCAAGTCGAGTTAGAAAAAGTTGTTTCAGAAAGTCTTAGCAAAGAGAGAACACACACACACACACACACACAAATATAATCTATATAGAAGAATGTATGCAGAGTGACGTCTCTTCAGTATAATGTAAATGTTAATGTTTAAGGTTTATTCGTCTTTGAATGATCACAGCCGCACACTCGACATTTAAAGCCATGATTATTTCTCTCGCGGTGACGCTGACAGCTCCGCGCGACAACGCTAAACAACCGCGACCATCCAGATCATGTCCATGTAAAATATCCTTACAGAAAAATCATACCGTTCCACATGAGTGTGTGTGTGTGTGTGTGTGTGTGTGTGTGTGTGTGAGAAAGTGCATGTTATACACTAAAACTGTGCATTATCTCAAACATACGCAGACAGTTACTTTTATAGCATTTGGCAGGCGCCCTTATGCAGAGCCAGTTGAGGGTTAGGGGCCTCGCTCAGGGGCCCAACAGGGGCAGCTTGATGGTGCTGGGGTTTGGACGCGGGCTCTTCTGATGCTTGAAACACTGCCCCTGTCATGACATCATAAAGCCCCCTGGCCCTATTTGAGGATTATCTGCTTAGAAATAAAAAGAAAAGGAAGTAATTAAATCAGGTGAGAGTCGAAAGCATTTACATTTTAAAAAGTATAATAAAAATTGTGAAATTCTGTTAAAATCACATTCAGAAAAAAATTGATAAAAATTCACATGAACAATGAATTCTGTATAAAAGAATCACATGGAAATACAGATGAATTAATAAATATCATAAGTATAAATTCATAATTTGGAGAATCACATGAATGTAATAAAAATGTCCTGAAGAAAGTTAAAAATCAATCAATAAATCATGTTAAAGTTTAAAATTGGAAATAATTATAAGAAATATTAAAAAATGTAAACCAGTACAAAAATAAAAGAATTGTGTAGAAATAAATAAACTGTGTTGAAATCATAAAATCTGTTTACAAATGTAAATTACTTTAAAAACAAACAAAAAACTCCATCGTTTGGAGAAAAATCTCAGCTCTATCGAATAAAATGTTCAGATACATCATGTACCAGGAAATCAGATGTGGACGTCAATAAATCATGTTAAATTCACATGACATCAATCATGTTAAAAATAATTTGATAAATATGAATGATAAATTTGATAAACTGAACTGTTTAATGAATCATGTTAAAAAGTCAGATGTGAAAGGGAATCGTTTATAAAGACATCACTTTGTAAAAATGTTGGTATAAGGGAGAGAAAAATCCCATGAATGTTAATGAGTCCTGTGAGGAATGTGAGTGTGTGTGTGAAGAGTGTGTGAGTTTTCTGTAAGGGTCAGCGCGCTGAAGATGAACAGGATGTTGTTTTCCCGTCCGGCTCCTGCAGCAGGTGTAAAGTGCTGATCGCGGCGAGTCTCCAACTCAGTAATCTTTCTCCACAGACAGGAACGCTGGAGACCGTTTAGACCCGTCTGCTGGAGACCGCTGAGACAAAATGGCGACCGCGTCACACGCTAGCGGCCTGGGGTGTGTGTGTGTGTGTGTGTGTGTAGGGGGGGTGATTGAGGGGGAGATGTGTAGTCATAACATTGCTACATAAACACCAGCTTTAGCTTTTAACGTATCTGTGAGTTTACTACTAATACTATACTATATGTATTTATTTTTAGTTTTTATTATTATTTTTCAACATATTAATCAGTTGCTCATGAACTCTTCAGCAGCCCCACTGAAAGTCACAGTAAACAACTCACACACAAATACGCTAAAACTCTCAGCGCTAATATTAATTAGACTTCGCTGGTTAGTTAAGACGAGACACTGATCGTTAAAGACTTTAGGATGAATCTTATCTAACGCGTCTTTTAGGTGTTTTCGTTCCTCTGTGTAACACGAGCTGTTTAAGCTCCGCCCACTCACTGGATAAACACATTTTACACTTTATTATTATAGAGGAAATGTTTCATAAAATCTTTTAATTTTAATAACATCCAAAGATGTGATGTGTCATTTTATTAAATATGCAAAAATGACAAATTTACACTTAGGTAATTAGGTTAGCCTCATTTGCATAAATAAACATCCAGTAAAGATCCAGAAAAGATTATTTGAAATGTAATTTGGAGGTTTAAAAACAAAAGAAAACCCTGTAGTGTCTCGCCTTACGTGACAAAATAAATGAGCTTTCTCTAACAGCATGTTTATTAAATTATTATTAGATTGAAAAAAAAGGAGGGTTTGTTATTAATATTATTTAAATGAAGCTGAAATCTCGTCCAGTTTTCTTTTCTTTTTTTTTACATGTGGAGAGCTAAAATTAAGGTCGGACCTTGTGTTAGATTACTGCTTATTAATTAGTTAGCCCGTGTGTGTGTGTGTGTGTGTGTGTGTGTGTCTGCGAAAACCCATCAGACATCGGCGTGTCTGAATCATGGACTTAAATAAATCTCTAAATAGGTTCTTCACTTAGAAATCTACTTCTAATTTTAAAAAAATGTAAAAAAAAAGAGGAAGAGTTCTGGAATGCGAGCGTGTGACGGGTTTCCATGGCGACGGTACACACTTCCTGTTGGTTTTGTTTTTCGAACCCTGTCTAGGAACTGATTATCACGTTTAATATACATGAGTAAGTGAATAATAAACTTAAAGGTTTTGTGGTTTATTTTATAAGGAAGCTCAGGTGGGGCTCACACACACACACACACACACACACACACACTAACACACACACAGTCTCGAGCAGTCCACATTACGCTGGTCTTCATTCTGTTAATGGACATGACTCTGTGACTGAGATGACTTCCTGTAGGCTGTGACGTGTCCTGATTGTAGCGCTGACGTTAACGTTAAACTCCTCCCTCAACGCACACGTTCACACGTTAAACTTCATCACGGTGCGGCGGCGCTTTAGTGTTTCACTCTCAACTCGTCATGTTCGCTGTGCTACACACGTCACCTTTTCATGCTAATATCACAACGCTCGACATGACGCACGCACACGGCTAACTTAGCGTCGTGCTGTCGCATTGCATTCCGGGTCTCTGACTCCACCGTTTGCTCGGACGTCGTTGGGAAATGAAAAACGGCTCGAAACGTGACTGTTTTTTTTTCACACGTAACTGCACTAGCAATAACAATAACCACAACAATAACAACAACAGCGCCCCCTGTGGGACACCAGAGAAACACACAACTGCTAACCTCGCACCGGAAGAAAAACACCCACGTGTTCTCACTGAACCCGTCATGTGTCGTTCTGTTTCAGGTGATGTAATGCGTTTCAGGGCGGAGTTTAACGTTAAATCACGGTTATGAAATGTTCAGGTTGTTTGTGCTGTGTGTGTTTTTAACGGTTCTGGTCATCCAGATGACGACTGTAACGAATGTTGACTTGTTTAATCTCCCTGAAGGTCATGACACACAAACCCAGAATGTTCTTCTTTCCACAATTATCCAGAGGATTGCAGTTTAATCAGGTTCTGTTCTTCTTCTTTTTTTTCTTTTTAAAACTACCTGTGAAGACGTACTCGTATTGTCCTCGCGCCGTGGGTGGCAGGCCTTATAACTGTGACGCTTTTTTATCTCCAGTCTACATTGTGCAGGCCTTGACCTCTGGGCCTTAATATTAATACGAAGGATATTTCTTACGCTTTAGAGATAAACACGGATCATTTAAAATGTGCTAATGTTTTAACATTTGAAAAAAAAAGAGATCTCTGGGAAAAGACGACAGGAGGAACATTTCAGCGGAAGTGTGTGTGGAGAACGTCATGAGATTTTTCCATACAGCCTTAAAAACAATGTGAGCTTTGTTTTCTTTTCCTTTTCTATTGATGTAGCTAATCGATGTAAACCTTACACCACTGAGGAACCTTAGAACTGACTCGCTCCATCTCTTCATGTGAACATTGTCTTCACGCTTTGTAACTGCGACCTGTAGCGCCTCCGAGTGATCACGGACATCTTACAGGACGATGAGAATAAAACCCCGGATGTGGATCACAGGAAGCCTGGACTGTGTGCCGAGGGTCCGAGTGTAAAACGCTTCTGCTGGATCACTAAGGGCTGTTTGGTCTGATGGAAATTTCAATGAGCACAATAAAAAAAATCTCTTTATTTATTAGTTAATAAATGCTGCTTTTTTTCCTCAGAAGTGTTTATCACTTTTAAATGAATTAAAAATGTTCATCCTGTTACTCAGATCAAACCTCCATGATTCCAAGTACTGCCTGAGGCTCGAGAGTCGAGAGGAACAAACTCACACCAGGCTCTCAGAGAGAGGGAGGAACAGAACAGAACATCAAACCCAGAGCATTTCAGGAACTTTAACTGATGATCCAGTTAGTCACAAGCTCTTAAAAATGTTTTATTGGCTTAACCTTTGTTTCTACACAGACAGGTGTGACTGCGGTACCTCGGCATACGAGTTTAATCCCTATGGGACGATGTGTTTCACAATACGACATTTCACCCTAAGAACTCGCCTCCAGAACTGATGAAAACAATCAAAACATTTAGAAAAGACACGTAAAATGTAAAATAAATAGACACTTAACCTCACTTAACCTTAATTTATGATTCCTCTCGGCACCGGCTGCTTTAAAAACCAAACTGAAAGCGGCTCCCTTTTCTTGACTTCCTGTAGGCTGAGTCTAAATGTAAATTAATTCATTTATTTTCCCCTTAAGAACTGAAATTTTGCAAAAAAAATTGTCCTCTACATACGAAGCATTTTCGGCATCCGAGTGACTGAACACCAGCTAAGTTGCGCGTACGTCTGGAAGACGCTCAAAACTTGATTGCATATTTTTTGTTTGCTATTTTGCATTTAGTATAAGATTTAGTGAAGACGTACTGTAGCACCATGAGTCCCAGGAATGTTATCAGGGACGGTAGCAAGAGGAAAAGGGAGCCACTTTCAGTTTGGTTTTTAAAGCAGTCGGTGTCAAGAGGAATCATAAATTAAGGTTAAGTCAGGTTTAATGTCTATTTATTTCATATTTTACTTCATTTACGTGTCTTCTCTAAATGTTTTAATTGTTTTTATATGTAAAGAACATGATTATAGTGTTGGAAATTATGTTTCACAATACGAAATTTCACCTTAAGGACTCGCCTCTGGAACGGATCCCATTCTTATGCCGAGGCAGCGCTGTGTTAATATCCTCGTACAAAAAGGAATTCGAAGTAAAAACAAAGCCATGAGATTAATCAGCGTATGCATCCTGTGTGTTAATCAGAGATGTGATTGAAGGTCTGGCTCGAGCGCAGATCTGAAGCGGCTCCACAGAGAGTTTGGGAACGGCTGCTGTAGGACGTTATTAATGAGCGGATGACTCAGATACTCGAGACTCGAGAGCGGGACGTTAACGACCATCCAGAGAGTCCCGCAGGATTTATTCCTCTTTTCCTCCGACTGAGTCAGATGTGTAATAATGTGGTTTAAACTTTTGAACCTCATCACAATCAGAGCGACTCGCACCAGGTGTGAGAAGGAGACTGACCCCAGAACTCAGAACAGATATTGAATTTTCACGGGTGATGCGGTCGGCTGGCGTCACGTGGTTCAGAGGAAACGCGTGATAGTCTTTGGCCCTCCCGACTGAGTGGTAGTAGTAGCCTTAGTGTAGGAGCCCCCTAGTGATGGGGAGGAATTGGACACCACTAAAAAAAAAAAAGCTTAAGCAGGCTGTTTTATCTTCAGGGAGCAGCAGGGTGCCTCTGTCACTCAGGGGTCAGAAGTCAGAGACGCTGCAAAGAAAATCTGATTTTGTCTTTACGCATCTGAATACCGGATTGATTTTTGAAGGAAGTGAAGTCTGGTATTGATCACCCGGTGTGTGTGTGTGTGTGTGTGTGTGTGTAATGCAGTCTCACTAGGACTTCACTCCCACTCTGATTCCCCAGTGAACCTGAACTTGGCGCCTAAAACAGAAGTGAAGATCAACTCAATTCACATGCAGGTTCATAACCTGTTAATAATCTGACTAAGGAATAAAATCAGACTATACACACACAACACTTGTTTTCCTGGGAAGGTCTTTGTGAGAGACAGTTTCATCATGGAGCTTCATAGGTTTTACAAATGCACTCGACACAATACTGTTCTTGTGAGAACTGATCCAGAACAGCTGACCTGTACACACGATAAAGCGGTATAGATGATGAGTGAGTGAGAAAATGTCTGCATGCAGTATCTGTGTGTGTGTGTGTGTGTGTGTGTGTGTGCAGCCAGAGACTAAAAGTTATGAAAATGACACAATTATTAATTTGTGTCAGTGTGTGCACCAGGAGGTGATTGACAGCATGTAGAAGATCAACAGTGTAAACACTGAGTCTGTATATAAACTTCATGTAATAGACAATAAAAGTCTTTAACTCTAATGAAATGTGTGTAATTATACTTCAGGAGATCAGAGTCACATCTGACACAAACATCTACACACACTGAAGCAGCAGAACCGCAGTGAAAATGTATATCTGTGTCATTCTCAAAACTTTTGGCCCCCGGCTGTATAGTATGTATGTGTATGTGTGTGTGTATGTGTGTGTGTGTGTGTATGTAACACTTATCTTACCCAGTGTAAAGGTGACTGTAATGAGAATTAAACACACAGACAGATTAGATGAGAGAGAAACAGACAACGAGCTGTGTGTGTGTTTGTGTGTGTGTGTCTGAGCTTGTTTTAATGATTTAATGAACTGATTTTATAATTGTTGTTGTTTCTAAACATCCTGCACACACACACACACACACACACCGGCGGATTCTGCTCCTGACTTTTAGAGAGAAACGTTTCCCATAAACATCCTCAGGAAAAACCAGCTGTTACCATGGAAACGGTAACTCGTGCATTAATGTGAGCCTGCGCTACTGCAGAGCTGCTGTTAGAGAGTGAACTCATCAGCGCCCCCTGCCTGCTCTGTGAGTGTGTGTGTGTGTGTGTGTCTCTCCGCTCCTCAGCTGATTTGATGTAAAACGACCCCTTTAATAAAACTGAGAGTGATGTCACTTCCGGGTCACAACCTCACACACATGGGCCACCTGGCAGCGCTCAGACGCCCAGACGGCCCAAGAGGAACAGAACGGCGTCGAATAAATCTAAAGGACGTGCTGATATTCAACATACTGCTCTGTGCAAAAGTATTTACCCCTTCATCGCTTACAAAACGCCTTATGATGTTCATAGACCTTCGTTTTCTGACTGTTTATCTGACGAGAAATAAACTTACAGCATGACAGAGTGGGAGGGGCAACAGATCAACACACACACACACACACACACACACACACACACACACACACACACTGCTGGCCCAGCACTTAGAGCGACAGTTAGGGTAATTAGTGAGGCTTTAATTTACTAGCGGATGATCAGCCTCATGATCTCTTCTCTAATTGCTCCGTGTGTGTGTGTGTGTGTGTGAAAACAAAATTACTGACAGTCTGCTTCAAGGACAGAGAGAAGTCAAAAACTCTGAAAACACACTGGGGGGATGTTTATAAGAATCCATCACACACACACTAATGGTCCTAAACACTCACTCATTAATTAACCACACCGGGGGAGGGGCCAGGGGGAGGGGC
>JAOVVA010000027.1:18548796-18559647 GCA_028565275.1 Leiocassis micropogon | reverse complement strand
AAATTTATTCATTTTGCTTACTAAATCAAGAGAGAAAAGAGAAAACTCTGTCCGACACTCAGCGCACACACAATAATAATAATAATAATAATAATAATAATAATAATAATAACAACAACAACAATAATAATAATAATAATAATAACAACAATAATAATAACAATAATAATACATGCTACATGATACATTATTATTATTATTATTATTATTATTATTATTATTATTATTATTATTATTATTGCAATAGGATATTTTCAATGTTTTTTTCCCGTGTAAATAATGACTGGTTTTATCGGGTTTAGAATCCAAACATAGTCTATTTATTATGAATAAAACAATAGCTCGATATTTAGTATCTCTGATATGATATATACTTATGTATTTTCTTTCCTGTAGCCTATATGAAGATGCTCTGTGTTGTGTGTGTGTGTGTGTGTGTGTGTGTGTGTGTGTGTGAGAGAGAGAGAGAGAGAGAGACGCTGGAGTGTAACTGCGAAATGAAGATAAAAACAGGAATAAAAAAGTTCCCACTGCAGTCTGGTGTGTTTAATCTGATCGAAATTAGTCGGATTTAATTCTGATAGTTAAACTCCAGTCGTACAGGAATTAACTCACAAATACAGATTAGATTAAATTCTTTCATGTCACAGATTTATATTTTTTGTGGTCAAATGTATTTGGATGTATATGGATATTAAGACACTAAAGAAATAGTAATAACAACAACAACAACAATAATAATAATAATAATAATAATAATAATAATAATAATAAGTGTAGACAGGTTATGAAGTGCTTATGAATGTCGTGTTATTAACAGGTTTTTTTCCTTCAGTTGTCGCGGAACAAAAAAGTGGGTGGTGTCTTTAAAGTCGTGACGTGGGGCCTCCGCAGGGCGCTGATTGGTGGGAGTAATTTGTGAAGTTAAGGAGACAGAGTGAAAGTGCAGGTCAGTTTGATGAACAGAGACAGAGGAAGAGAAGACAAGAAGAAACCCGGAGAAAAGGAGGCGGAGCCGCAAATAGCTGCAGACACTCTCTCACACACACACACACACACACACACACAGGAGAACATCTACCACTACATTATCACTTCTACCAGATCCAGCAGATCTAACACACCCTGCAGAGGTTCTGATGCTAATTTATTGGTTAGTTTGGGGGATTGTGCAGGAGGAGTCTCCAGTCTGAGTTCTCAGTCCTCCGAGCTTCTTCTCAGGACACAGACTCTGCTGTTTGTGCTGACTGTCTGAGGCACAGGGTGTGTGTGTGTGTGTGTGTGTGTGTGTGGTTGAGTGAAGCTCGTGTTCCTGCGCGGTGCTGAGATGGAGTTCAGTCCGTGTCCGAAGCCGCAGCTCTCCTCCAGAGCCAACGCGTTCTCCATCGCGGCCCTCATCTCCAGCAGCTCGGCCAAGGACAAGGACAGCGAGGAGAACACCATCAAACCCCTGGGTAAGAGCCTGGAACTCTTCCATCATCATCATCATTATCATCATCATCATGTGTGATGTCCCTTTGATTAGATTTTAAATATTTAAAGCAGTGCTCCTTAAACTCGATGTACAGTAAGTGCACTTAATAGTCACCTAGTGAGCATGTAGGGATCTGTCCAATGACTTCACAGCGCTTTTACAACTCAGTCTGGGTAAGAGAGTCTGCTGAATGCCTGAAGGGAAATGGAAATTATATGTATAGATAAAAACACACACACACACGCGCGCGCGCGCGCGCTAAAGGTACTAAACTCGAGCCTGTGATGGTTCCGCTTCAGTGACAGTCCTGTCTAGACCCTTTATGTCTCAGTCACAGCTTTAATGAAAGTTCTATTCTCCTTTAAAATCATTAACACAAAACCCACTCGCATCACAATCAGGGACAATCTGATCATCATAATTCATAAACATTTTCTCACACATTTCATACTCATTTCCATGATTTTCTTTTGATTCTGTAAAGCTGCTTTGCGACAACTTTTAAAAGCACTATAAAAATAAAAACTGATTTAAATAGAATAATAAACCAAAATAAACCTCAAATAATTGATATTAAACAATAAATACAAACATTATGTGTTCTGTCTGTAAGGTAGAGCACGGGTCATGTTTCATTTCCACACAATAATCACTACACTCTGCAAACTTTTCCTCTTTTATGAACAGAAATTAAATCAAATGTTTACAGTCTTACAGAGATCTAAATCTATACAGAAAGCAGAACAGGTTCTAGAGCTGAGAGAACCCGGGTTTATTCCCTGCAGAACCTCCTGAGTGATGATCTTTAATCAGGAGATTGTTCCTGGGTGATGCAGAAGTGTTTTTCAGCATAAAGCAGCAGTTACACACCAGTGTGTAGGAGTTTAATCCGCACTCAGAGCATTCTTACAGAAAACTTATTAGGGAAATAAACACGGTTATTTATAGCCTCGCTATCAGGAACCACCAGGAACCTTTTCTACAGTTTAGGAACCGTTTAAAACTGTAAAACTTCTTTAATTCTTGCGTCTGGATAATGTTGATGATGCTGATGATGATTTATATTTGTAATTGTTATAAATCAGTGAGATGATTATTGTTGCAGATCTCGCGCTGCTTCTCCAAGATTTATAAGATTTACATATACATTATTATAATAATAAAATATTAAACATTCAGAGACGGATTTATAATCACAATGAGGGAGGAATAATAACTCAACTCAACTGTGTGTGTGTGTGTGTGTGTGTGTGTGTGTGTGTGTGTGTAGTGGAAACTGAATTAATCGCGGCATTAGTCTCCGGATTGTGAGTTTAATCTGTTAAACACATGCTGTAATAAAAAATAATAAATATTAAAGAGACAGTGTGATGTGGGCGTAGAACCTCACCCAGACTGTAGTGCTGCTTTTGGTATGTGAATCTGTGACCTGCTCTTAGCTCCTAAACCCAGCGCGCGAGATTTTATTCCCAATTAAAAATTTTAGAGACAAAAACACACAAACCACAAACCACCTGATTTCAGCACAATGTTCAAATTATTTATTAATTATAATAAAGCATGTGATGATAATCCCACTCGGGTTTAAGTTCCTTTCAATGCTTACAGTTAGGAGTTTAATTCTTACTGTAATCAGTTATAACATCTAAATTATAAACAACTTATTGCTTCAAATGTATACATCCAGCAACTAAACATTAATAATAATAATAATAATAATAATAATAATAATAATAATAACATGTTTATTGTATGGATTTTTTTTTTACAATGAACTCTACCGATTTTTTTTTATTTTTATTTCTAATTATTTCTTTTTAGATTTTTACAGGCATCACACGACTGTAATATAAATGTTGCAGTTTCTTTTGCGTGTAAAGATCATCATTATAAACACTGAATTAAATGAAGTTGCGGCTGCAGTGCTAGACAGAGTGATTATTCTTTATCTTGTACCGCTTTCATTAAACAGAGCTGAAAGAGTCGGTGATTTGAAATCGGACTGATTACAGAATTATGAATGAAAGAACACTGAGAGCTGGTTATTTCAGAATAAAACTCATGTTCCTGCGACACAACCGGGGGCAAAAGGACAGAATAACAGCGCAGATTGACACACACACACACACACACACACACACACACACACACACACACACACACACACAGATCTCACACACAACAAGTTTTATGGTGAAGAATTCGCTCTATAATTAAAAACTTCTAAAGAATAATCGAAAAAGAAAGGGTGTGATGATAGTAATAATAATAATAATAATAATAATAATAATAATAAATCTGTGCAGACAATGAAGATAATGAATAATGAAAACATGATTGATGCTCAGTAAATGAAAGGAAATCGGAATCCGTCTTCTGCAGTTTCCTCTCTGATCATTAAATACAGAATAGAAATAAAAATATAAAATATTAAAATATTCTCTTTACATGATAAAACTACATAAAAAATTTTGAGATGCAATTTATTTTTCTTTGAGAAATAAGTTGTGTGTATGTTGCATGGGAGCGATGTTAGTGTCAGTGTGGTTGAATACTTATGACATTACATATAAAACAACAATAACAACAACAACAACAACAACAGCGATAATAATAATAATAATAATAATAATAATAATAATAATAATATATTAGTAGTAGTATAGGATTGCAAAAGAAATTTTGAGTTTTGCTAATTTTTTCGTCAATTTACAGAAATTCATATGAATGATTTTGTTTTATTTATTTATTTTTTTAATAGAGAGAGAGAGAGAGAGAGAGAGAGAGTCTTGTCCTCTGATCCACAATAATAACTCTTCATTATCTCTTATTGTTTTTTATTATTTTATAAATGATGAAGTTTATTTCGAGCAGCTCACAGATCTATTCTATTCTATTCAATTGAGTTTTATTTGTGTAGTGATGTTAACAGTTGTCATTGTCGCAAAGCAGCTTCACACAATCAAAAGAATTATTTATAAAGATTATTTTTAGATCTGATCTGAGTTTTACAGAACTCAGACATTTAGAACACTTCTGAATCTTTACACAGTGTTTCACTTCACACATCGTCCTAATGCTTTTGTTGTATTATTGATTTCCTGAACGCGGGTCTCGTTGTTGTTGTTGTTGTTGTTTTAAATCTTATTCTGTAATACAACATTTTATCTTTCCAAAGGCCGCGAGCTGGAAATAAAATAAAAACACAATCAGATTCTAAGGTTTAGTTCTCTGGATAAATATATTATTATTAGTAGTAGTAGTAATATTATTATTATTACTATTATTATTACTATTAATAATATTATTAATATTCAGAAATAGCTTTTATTGCCAAGTACGTTTGCACGTAAAAGAAATTTGTTTTGTTGTCAGAAGCTTCCAGAGACGATTACATACGTACAAACACAAAAAAAATTAAATAGTGATTATTATTATTATTATTATTATTATTATTATTATTATTATTATTATTAGCTGAACGTGTTTGATTATCTGATAAAAATGTGATACTTGATTTTGAAATTAGAATTTAAATCACTTGCTTTTTTGTCGGGTGATTTTTTTTATTATATACATTTACGTGTTTTTTTATGTTCAGTTCCTCATATTCTGTCATTTTTGCTCTGTGTGTGTGTGTGTGTGTGTGTGTGTGTGTGTAATTGTCGGCTCTGCGGCTGAATGTGAAACTTTATTCCACGTGTGATGGTTTTGTTCCCGACTCCAGAGCAGTTCGTGGAGAAGTCTCGCTGTGTGGGCGGAGCTGCGGCGGCGGGCGGGGCTGTGGGCGGGGCTGTGGAGGTGGAGGCGGAGGTGGAGGTGAGCACGGAGCCGCTGATCCCCTGCAGTCTGGCGGTTCCGAGTGAACACATGGCCAACATCAGTTGTAGCCTCGAGACCAAAGAGCTGTGGGACAAATTCCACGAACTCGGGACCGAGATGATCATCACCAAGTCGGGCAGGTGTGACGTCACACACGAGACACGGTTTCAGAGTGATATTTTGGTTAAATATTAATAAATGTTAAATGAACAGCAGATTCATGTCAGATTTCTGATTCATTTAGAGTTTATCTGGGAGTTCAGAAATCAGATCATATTATAATATAATATAATAATTTAATCATATATATAATAAAATGTATTAGGCTTGTTTCAGTGTTATAAAGCTATTCTTAATTATGAATCCATATTTAATAAAGTCCTGACCCTGGGTCAGTGTGAGATTAATTTAGAACAGGTCTAATATATTTTATTACCATACAGAACAATCATAAAGTCTTTCCTCTGATTTCAAACATATATTACACAAAACCTGTGCAAACATACAAATTATATTTAAAAATATATATATATTAATACCGCAACATATAATTTTTAGCATAAAATATAATTGTTCATAACCAAGGAACGACATTGTGCTCACAGTGTGTACATGTGTGGAAGGTTTATATAAATATATACATGTATGAAAAATAATTTAAAAATCTTGCTTCAGTAAATCAAATTCAAAACATTTAAAACTGATTCAGAAGGTGTTTTTACTATTTTTGGTCTATTCATTTGCATAATAAGTGTGTGTGTATGTGTGTGTGTGCAGGAGAATGTTCCCCACTATCCGTGTGTCCTTCTCCGGAGTGGACCCGGACTCGAAGTACATCGTGCTGATGGACATCGTCCCTGTGGACAATAAGAGATACCGCTACGCCTATCACCGCTCCTCATGGCTGGTGGCGGGAAAAGCCGACCCTCCCTTACCTGCCAGGTGAGATCACGCAGCACAAAACACACAGCACACAAAGTCGTGCCTAGACCTGGCCTTGAATACTCTCAGCTAGCCTGGACTGCTCTAACACACACTGTGTGTGGAGTGTTAGTGTTGTAGTGTAGTTACTCCTAGACAATAAGTACAGTATTGGGGTGTGTGTGTGTGTGTGTGTATGTGTACAGGCTGTACGTCCACCCTGACTCACCGTTCAGCGGAGAGCAGCTGCTCAAACAGATGGTGTCCTTCGAGAAAGTCAAACTCACCAACAACGAGCTGGACCAACACGGACACGTACGAGTCTCCCTCCTCCTCCTGTACCTCGCGTCACACACCTCAGCCTGAGACTCCAATACTACACTACTAAATAACTCGCGTACACACACAACTCCAAACTCACCTTCACACACATCTTCAGAGGCGTTTATTAACAACACACACTTCAGGGTTTATCCAGCTGTCTGTCATTCAGCTCTTTCATATTTCTATGACTATTAAAAACAACAGATAAAATTAGAAACTTTTTAAAGGTAATATATAGAATAGAAAATATACAGAAGGAAGCAGACCAAAAGGACATAAATAATAAATATACAGTAATGTTGGACTGAGAGTAAAATAATACAGAAATAAAGTGAAGTATAAATTTATTGTAAATATAGAATGATGATTAAATGTAGGTCTAACTAAAGGAATGTTCAGAATGATTTTTAACACCATGCAGATAAAATACAGCGAATTAAATACACTCATTTTAACAATTATATTTATATAATATTAAAACAATAACATAGTCAGGTTTAATACAGAAATATTTGGTGTGGTTTCACTGATTTCTCTCAGCCTGTGCTATGTATATTAACTGTGTGTGTGTGTGTGTGTGTGTGTGTGTATACAGATCATCCTGAACTCAATGCATAAATATCAGCCTCGTGTTCACATCATTAAGAAGAAGGAACACACAGCGTCACTGCTAAACCTCAAGTCTGAGGAGTTTCGCACCTTCATCTTCCCTGAGACCGTCTTCACCGCCGTCACTGCGTACCAGAACCAACTGGTATGTCTCTCACACACACACACACACACACACACACACACACTTTTTCACTTACCATCTCAGTTAAATTGAGTCTAGGTCTGTAGAAAGAAGGTTCTGTAAGGGGTTCAAAGCCTCCTGAGAGGTTCTAGTGAGGAACACATCCTCAGGTCTAATGCTTTATTTCCTTCATGACTGTGTAGAGAACCAACCCAGAAACATCTGTGTTTAACTGGTTCTGACCGATCCTTTGATGCTGGGTTGTGTATGATTAGATTAATAAATATTTTGGATTGTTTATATATAAAGATTATTGTTTAAAAATAGTTTAATCCTATAAAGGTATCTTATGAACATTTTATACATTTTCATTCAAGGAAATTTAAGTTTTTGAATAGAAATATTCCTTCAGGGTTCTTTAAGTTCTTCTAGATCACTTTCTCATGGAGAACCCAGAGCTCCACGCAGAACCCTTAAAGGTTCCCTGAAAGGAGCAGAGTTGAAGAACTCTGTGGAGCCGCGTGTGGATCTGATCCGCGCTCTGTTTCTTTTTACGCTGAAGGATTTACTTTCTGTTCCAGATTATTTTGTTTTCATTTCCCAGAATCCTTTGTTGCATATCAGTCAAGTCTCATCATAAATAATCACACAATATTTCATTATTTCTAAGATAGGTGTGTGTGTGTGTGTGTGTGTGTGTGTGTATGTTTGGTAGTAGTACTGTCTCAGTGTTTAGTCTGAGAGATTGTGGCAGGAGGGAGGTTGACAGAGAGAGAGACAGATAGTGAAACAGACAGTGAGACACCTGTCTGATGTAATCCTCATCCTGTCTTACAGATCACTAAGCTGAAGATCGACAGTAACCCGTTTGCTAAAGGTTTCAGAGACTCGTCCAGACTCACAGACATCGAGAGGTACTGAGAAACACACACACACACGCACACACACACAGAGCATTCATGTGTTAATAACTGAGTGTGTAGTGACACAGTGAGCACTGACTCGTACTAGCGTCTCCTTCTCCCTGGTTATGAGCTGAGCGTGACCTGTAGCACGGCCAGGAGGCAGCAGAGGGGAGACAACACTCTCTCAAAGACAACACGCTCTCATCCTCCTCCTCCTCCTCCTTATCCCTCCATCTCTCTCTCTCTCACTGTTTTTCTCCTTCTCTTTGTCTCTCTCCCTCGCTCTGTATCTCTCTCTTGCACTCTCTCCGCCTGTCTGATTCTTTTTTATCTGTTTCTCTCTCTGTGTGTCTCTCTGTGTCTCTCTCCCTTGCCTTGTCTCACTCTCTCTCTCTCTCTCTCTCTCTCTCTCTCTCTCTCTCTCTGAGGGTTGTGAATGATGAGATCTGATGAATTGATCTTCAGGGAGCTGCAGAAATCGCATTAGTCTGGAGTCAGGCAGTGCACTAAAACACAGGCTAATTTAATTTGGGACGGGGCCCTGATTTAAACCAGCCCCCCCACGTTGGTCACACACACACACACACGCACACACACACAGCACTGATAAAAACACAGAGATTTGTATTGCGCCGCTGACAGATATTGCACTTCCCTAACTGAATTGTGAGCGTAATGCGGACGCATGGCTCCCGAATCAGAGCACTCTGAGCAGCAGAGGAGCTAATCCAACACACACACACACACACACAGTCCCTTGTGTGTGTTTAAACCACAGTGAGAGATTTTGGGACACTCGTGTGTGTGTGTGTGTGTGTGTGTGTGTGTGTGTGCACAGGATTTCAGACTGACACACAGCACCATCAGCACCACAGCACTGTTAGCATTAGCGTGCACATCACATCTCTCCATTAGCCATCGTTCATTAGCATCAGGTAGCACCATAGCCACGGCTAAGCAGAGCAGCTAGCAGAGGGAGAAGGACAATGCTAACATATCACACAGCACTGCTAGCAAGAGTTAGCATGAATTAACATGATTTAGTAAGAGAGTTAGCAGGAATTAGCAGGAGTTAGCTAGCATTGAGAGTTAGCTATAGTTAGTAATAGTTATAGCTAGCTGGAGTTAGCATAGGTTAGCTAGTATTAGAGTTAGCAGAAGTGAATACGGAACAATAACATTTTGCTTATTACAAATATTTTGTGCTTATAAAGTCTGATAAAATACTGAAACCCTGCAAAGCCGGTGTGTGTGTGTGTGTGTGTGTGTGTGTGTATGTATGTGTGTGTGTGCTGCTGGAGATTCATGTTGTGGCTGTGTGTTTAAACTCTGCTGTAGGGAAAGTGTGGAGAGTTTGATCCACAAACATTCGTACGCTCGCTCGCCCATACGGACGTACGCTGGAGAGGAGGAAACACTCGGAGAGGACACACACACCACACACACCCGAGGTGAGGACACACACAGAAGACCTGTCTGTACACCTACATTTCAGAACATCATCTGTGTGTATGTCATTAACCCCCCCACCCCCCCACCCCCCTCTCTCTTTAGGATCTGCCTTCACAGCATCTGAGAATCTCGCCTTGAGCTCGTGGGTTTCAGGTTCCTCAGGTTTTTCAGGGTTCCAGCCCCCTCAGTCCCTGACCCACCCTATCCAGGGCTCTTTGCCCCCCTACGGCAGGCTGGCCGTCCCCCTGGCCCCCCCGGCTCTGACGTCCGCCAGCGGCCCGAGCTTCCCCTCCTTCCACATGCCGCGTTACCATCATTACTTCCAGCAGGGGCCGTACGCCGCCATCCAGAGCCTGCGCCACTCCTCCACTGTCATGACGCCTTTCGTCTGAGTGCCCCTCCCTACAGGAGGCGCTATGCAGAAAACACACACACACACACACACACACACACACACACATGCACATACACACACAGTCTGCATGCTGTAACTCTTTATATCTGCTTTATGTTAGAGGAGGAAACTCCTAAGAGGGTTCTGTGAGCATGTAATCACACACACACACACACACACACACACACACACACTTTTTACTTTTCTTTTTTGCTTTTAAATTTTCCTTCTGAAATTGTAAATAAGTCATCATTACTATAAAGATGCTGCTGCTGAGGAAAAAAATGACTTCGATTTCAGACAGATGGAATGCAGGCCTCCTACCACAAGGGGGAGCTGTGGGCAATGAACATTCTTCATTTTTATCAGCAGTAATTTTCGTCAACGTGTAAATAATGTGACATGGTTACCGTGGAATGAGCCAGACATGCTGCTGGAGAGAACAATGAAGGAAAACAAATATAAAATAACTTGCAGACAGACACCAGCGCTGCGCTACGTCTGTACAGTGGCCGTGTCTGCATCTGTACAGGAACTCTGTCTGCGTCTGCACAGGAGTTGTGTCTGCACAGGAGCTGCGTCTGCACCTGTCTCAGGCACAATAAGGAGACTCTGTCATAGAGACACTTGGATCGGAGCACAGCCCGACTCTGTGCATGATGAAGCCTATAGAGGGCGCTGAAGTGTCCTGACTCCACTCTGCATCTAATACTACAGTGAACTGCTTTTTCTTCTTATCTTGCCACCAGGTGCTGCATTTAACTCCTTTACTTGATTTCCAGGATGTAAATGTATTCCATCCCAAAGAACAAAAACTTTACCATCT
>JAOVVA010000027.1:18471339-18485848 GCA_028565275.1 Leiocassis micropogon | reverse complement strand
AATACACATCCAGGCAGACACACAGGCGTGCAAACTGATTGGTCAGGAGCTGGTGTCCTGGACGCGGCCCCTGTAGCTCATTTTTGAACACATTGACCTCGCTCTCCATGGCCTGACAAGGAAAAGATGAGTCAGTTAGAGCCTGAATATATCGAGACGTAAAATGAGCTTGTGCAACAACAGGGCACAAGCTGATGGAACATAAGTGATCAATATTGGGAAAAAAATGCTCATACTCGAAGGTTGTCATCAGTGCGTCCACTGCGCTCTCCCTTCCAGCTGAGGGAGAGGGAGAAAAGAGGAGTGTAAAAAGAAATGTCAAATGGAAGTGTATACAAAAAGGGAGGGATTAAAGATAAATGTAAAAAAGGGGGTAAAAAGAGGAGTGAAAAGAAGAGAGGAGGATTAAAGAGTGTAAACAGAAATTCAGCGATAAAGGATAAGTGTAAAGAAGAGGGGGATAAAAGAGGAGTGTAAAGCACAGAACACTGCGACTCAGTTGTTCATGTTAAAAAGATTTTATTTCAACAAGTGTGTGTTTTTTATTTCTGTTTCCAAAAAAGTACAAAATAAAAACAAGTACATCAAAGGATTAGAAATCACATCAAAGAAACAGAGACACACACTGCGCTTTGATCTTTACATCAATTGGAGCAGTACTGATCTGCTATAGATCTTCTATTTAAACACACACACACACACACACACACACACACACACTGAATTAGTCAGACACTGAACACCGAGCGAGTCATCTCTCTAGCACAACACTTTACACTTTAAAACTCATACACGGTTAATCTTAGTTTATTCTTTATACAAAATACACCGACGCATGCCAGAAATCAGTGTGTGTGTGTGTGTGTGTGTGTGTGTGTGTGTGTGAAGTGATTGGCGATTAATGAATGATTCAGTTCTTTTGAACATCTCTTTAAACTTTATGAAAGATTTGTTCTGGCCAAATGACTCTTTTAACTGAATCAGATGAATCAATTCACAAGCACCAGGAGCAGGAGACTAGTGAGCTGTCTGAGCCGTGTTTATCTTTAACCAACTTTTCACTTAAGCATGTTTGAGACGTTTGTTTTTTTATTCTCAGAGCTCACAGTCCTTCATTTCTCACTTACAAATCAAAGGCAGTGAATCATGGCTACTTCATGAACCAAACTCGATTCTTTTGATTCTTCTCCAAGAGAATGTATCTATAAATTATGAACCTGTATTTTATTGTTTGTGATTTATTTTGTCTTCCTGTTTGTTGTCGTACGTCACGTGTAGGATCGTCGTCCTGATGCGTCACTGAACAGCCAAAATGAATCAAATAGATCGTGAGTTTGATTCACTCAAACAAGCCATTCAAAAAATCGAATCATTCAATTGAATCATATTGCCTATCACTGGTGTGTGTGTGTGTGTGTGTGTGTGTGTGTGTGAAGGGCAAGGCAAAAGTGGGCAAACAGGCTAAGAAAAGGGGCGGGACTAGAGGTGAACTTTCATTGGGTGTGAGAGTGAGTGGGCGGGATTATAGACGTTGTGGTTGCGAAGGTGGAGGTGGATCTGTGTGGTTTGCCATCGCTTTTCCCTCTACATCATGTTGTTCTGGAGCGAGTTTACCTCCGAGGAGTTCTCCTCGCCCAGAACCTTGTGGTTCTCGTGTTTTGGAGTGAGTGAGTTCTGGATGTTCAGAGACTCGTCCTCTTTGGGGGGAGGAGACTTCACCGCGTCCTCCAGCTTATTCTGGGAGTTAGGATCGTCCTAAAGAGTAAAGAGGACAATGATCAGGCTGTAACAGTGAGAATGTCGAGCACATCTGTCTCCTCTGCCGACTAGACCTGTGCCAGATTTACACTTTTATATACGAGAGTCTCTCGCGGCGTTTCACGCCAGAGTTGAAACTAAATTTGGCCAAAAAATGAATGCATTAAACACAAATGCTGTAAAAGCCTGTAAATCTGTGCCAGAGGGCCGACGGGTCACATGACTGGAAACTCATACTTTTCTTCAATAAACATGAATAAGCCCCTCCTACTAGTGCAGAAGTACAAACTAAAACAGATGTTGCGTATCCTGTTTCTGAGACTAATGTATATCTAATGTAGATTAGATTAAAAAATCTCATAAAAATTCTGAATCTTAAGGATCAAGGGTTGTAAATGTTAAATTGTTAGTTACCATGGCAACAAGCAAAAACACGACTTTAATCTAGGCTGTGCTAATCGACCCCTGCTAAAATAGATTTACGCTAATGCCACCGGAGTCGTAACCATAGCGACAGACTTAAAGTGGGTCGTAAACATCAGGTGTAAGCGTGAGTGTGTTCGGGCGGAATCGTTTCCGATATCAGGAGCGTCGGCACACGTCTAATCCCGACAGCCAGCTCTAAACCTGAGCTTCACCGGCTGTTACTTTAATCCCGACTTCTTACCTGAGGTCTTTTATTAAACAGGTAAAAATTTCAAGACAACGATCCCTCCCGGTTAAAGTACCTGATGTCCAGGCGTGCGTAGATGAGTGAACATAAAAGATCCACAGCAGCGTTTAGAGGCGTTTCACTGCCAAACCTGCGCGTATTGCAGGACGAGCTGATCACAGCATTAAACTCAGGAAGTGCAGTACGTGTGTGTGTGTCTGTGTTTTAGCGCTGTATGGATGGAGGGGGTACTTATTTATTAGCAAGCAAATTTACACCAACGTTCATGCACACATGCAGCGTTCCCGTGATCCATACAGCCGCCAGAGAAACACAACACACGCGCGGTTACGGTGTTTTACTGCACAAGGAGAATCGACAGATCTGGATTCATTAATAATTCTGGATTTGTTAATCTCACATTCTTCGTCTGCTGAATTAAGTTGAAGCTCCTCTGCAATACGGAAAAAAACTCTTTGTGGAATAACCATCATATAAAAGTTGTAGTGTTCGTACTGTGCGTGTGTTTGCAGTGTGTTACCCATAATGCACATGAGTAGCTCAGATGAGTTTTATTTCTGCTAATCTCTATCCCTGGGGCAGTGGAGGCTCAATCGGTTAAGGCTGTGAGTTACTGGGTTATTGATCAGAAGGTCAGTGGTTCGAGTCCCAGCACCGCCAAGCTGCCAGTGTGGAGGTCTTGAGCGCGGCCCTTAACTCTATCTGCTCTAGGGGGCGCTGTATCCTGGCTGATCCTGCACTCTGACCCCCGCTTCCTAACTGGGAAACGGGAAAAACATCATTTCACTGTGCTGTAAGGTACACCTGACAAATAATGAAATCTCTCTCATGCTAGCAGTTAATTCGCTCAGATTAATATTCAGACGCGTGTTAATGTTAGACTTATACATGCGTTCTCACTGACTGTGAGGTTTCTCTGGTTTTATTAAACACAGGGCGTTTATATTTCTCCCCTCGCTGTAATGGGACACTAGATGGTGAGCTCAGGCAGGACCATGGAAAAGCAAGGATTAAAACATGTTGTTGTAGAAAACGTGCACGTGTTCAGGGAGGTTTGGGGATTAATGAGGTTTTCCTGCAGCAGATAGTGTTCCAGTAGAGGAACAACTGAAGAACCCTTAAGCACTAGAGACACTTTGAGTCCGGCTGTGTAGTTAAAGCGTTTTTCTTTCTAATACAATATATATTATACTTTATAATAGAAAGTGTTGAGAATCTGAAGGTTCCTCAGAGGAGCACGGCGAGTGTGCAGCGGGACTGGAACACAGCGCAGGTGTCTGATGGGACAGCACTGAGACGCCGAGGGGAAACAGACAGAACTCTAAAGCCTCGACATCCTCAGGAATTACTGACCGATTGTGATTGGTACAGAAGCGCACTCGCTGTTCTCACAGCTCCGTCACGTCATGGTTAAGAAAACAGAATAAAGTGTTATAAAGTGCAAACTAAGTCCACGTATCTCATAACGAGGAGAGGATCTCACTTTACAAACTGTTTTATCTTCTCATTGCAAGATGTTAAACTCATAATAATGAGACGTTAATCTTGTAATAATGAGATAAACTCATAATAATTAAGTGTTAAACTATAATAATGAGATTGCTGTAGAACTGTATCTGGTGTAAAACTCTTCATATGATATTCTTATGTAATTCACCTTCTCTTTCTTTTTCTTTTAATGTCCATATACAGTGTGTGTGTGTGTGTGTGTGTGTGTGTGTGTGAGGCTGTGGATCTGAGCTGACGGCTCTAAAGAGGGTCAAAGCTGCTTCCTGTCCTCAGAGACTCGTCTCCATTCATGGTGTACATTTCATTTCATTTACACGAGCCTCTCTCTCTCTCTCTGTCTCTCTCTCTCTCTCTGTCTCTCTCTCTCTCTCTCTCTGTCTCTCTCTGTCTCTCTCTCTCTCTCTCTCTCTGTCTCTCTCTCTCTCTCTCTCTGTCTCTCTCTGTCTCTCTCTCTGTCTCTCTCTCTCCACTGATGAGCTCCGGGAGGATTACAGGAGGGAATAAATATCGATTTGTGCATCTTAGCCTGTCTGAAGGTCAGAACGTTTAGACACGGGTGTGTAAACTTTTTCACTGAGGAGCAGACGGAGGGAAATATACGGAGTCACGCTCCAAGGCTCAGGTCGTAAACCTTCAAAACAGCTTTAATACATCAGTGTCGCTCGCTTTCCTTTACACTCACTAACAGAACTGTGGCGATAACGGTGATACACACCTCACCCCTGACTGTAATTCTCTGTCTGTCTGTCTGTCTGTCGTCTGTCTGTCTGTCTCCTGACGTGTTCACTGTAAAAATGTTCATGTGTATGTCTCTTTCTCATCATGAGGCTCAGAGTTGACAACTGTGAGAGAACAGCTAGTACCGCCGTGGGGGCGGGGCTTCTAGGGTGGGACTTTGTTGGACTGGGGGCAGAGTCTTACCTCACAGCTCGGCTCCTCTTTGGTCTTACACTCCCAGGTGTATCTGCTCATCGTTTTCTAAAGGGGGCGGGGCAGAATATTATACACCTTATATACTTATTCAACCAGGGAGAGACATAGACAAAGAGACAGAGAGACATGAGAGAGAGAAAGAGAGAGACAGAGAGAGAGGAAAAAGGAGGAAAAAGAGAGACATCCTTTTTTGTCCCAGTTTAGCAGGGGCGGAGCTTGTATTAAATTTTCCTCATCCAATCACCAGCTTGACATCACCATAACGTTTTTTTTATCCTTTGCATAACATAATATACAGCAAAATAACAGAAATTAAACATTTAGTTAGCTAACACTATGCTAACACTACTGCATAATTATAGCTTACAGTGGTGTTTTACGCTAAAGACAAGGGAAAGGACCAGTTATTGATGATGTCATAGGATTGGCTCAACAAATGAAAGCAAGGCTCCGCCTCTTGTCTACCCGGGACTGTCTGTCTGGATGTGCAAAAGATTTAGAAGACCAGAGAGAGAGAGAGAGAGAGACAGTAGGACTCGTGCTTTAGCTCTTGTCCTGTAACAGTGAGACAGCTTCAGGATGACATTAAGACGACAGATCAGTCACACTGGACAACCTCTAGTGCTAACTTGTGCTACCCTTTTCCTACACGACCAGGTTCCTTATGTTAAATGAAAACAGAAGAGATAAGAGAGAGCAGATGAGTGTGCTAAGCTAGCTGCTGGTTATATTTTAGCCCTTAAATGGACATTTTTGCTTAGCTGTCTTGTGGTAATACTGTGTGCTGTTTAGTCGCTGTTATAATGCTAGCATGATACGCTAATGTTCACACATAGCAGTACAGAAGGAACAAGAGGGAAAAGGAAATGTCCGGTCATGGTCATGGTTATCCCACAAAAGAGAAAGATGTTAGCTTGGTTAGCTTTGCTAGCTTAGTCAGCTCTATTTCTATCCAAGCATGTTAGCCTAGCATCTGATCCCGTTGCATCGCTGATGTTTATCCTGTTTGTTCATGTTCCATCTGTTCCTTTAGGTAAAGAGAAAATTTAAAGAACCCAAAAAAACTCCTTCACCATTCATTCACCCATCCATCATAAACAGGATAAACAAATAAACAACAGAAATACACATAAATAAACATTGATGCAATGCAGCGTACAAGCAGCGGCAGCAGCAGCAGCAGCAGGGATGTGTGCAGCTTCTAGGGGGCGCAGGTGAGCGACACTGCATGCAGTAATGCAGAAAGGTGGTGGGAGGGAGGGTGAGAGAAGAGAGGTGCAGGGGGTGTTTACTTTGGTAGGGGCGGGATTGTAATATCTCCATATATTTATTTATATATTGTAAGAATGATAGAGGGCGGGGTTATTATAATCACCTGGAAGGTGCCATGTTGTTAGTGTTGTTATTTGGGGGGCAACTAATGTCGAGGGGTTCTTCGTGTTTTAGTGTGTGTGTGGGGGGGGGGGGGATTTAATATTATTGTAATATATTTAAATAACTATTTTTCTATTTTGTGTGTGTGTGTGTGTGTGTGTGTGGAGATCTGCCACCACATTAATTCCTTATGTGGGGATGGAGACTGAATGTCGTCTTGTGTGTATACACACACACACACACACACACACACAGGATGGAGTCAGTAAATCTGGTCAGTGACACTCGAGTACGGCGTCAATGATGACTGAAACTGAGACGGTAGAAAATGTGTGTGTAGGGGGGGGATATTGAGTTGGTGTATCTGTGGTAACAGAAAAGTGAGCAAAGATTTTTTTCCCCGGTAACCGTGTTGCTATGGCAGCAGCTGTTGCCCAGGTAACCATGCATATGATGATGCCGCAGAGCAAAAAGAATAAAATCACTATGTGCGTTTTTTTTCCCACCTCCACCATTTTTCTCAACCCCGCCCTCGGAGCATTCCATGCAGAGAGGAGGGAGAGATGGATGGATGGATAGATGGATGGAGAGAGAGAGAGAGAGAGAGAGAGACAAGAACAACGTTACCTGACAGATAATGTTATCATAGTAAGCCAAAGCACGAGCATGAGGAGGAGAGTCGCACAGTTTCCTTACGTTTGGGTTGGAGCCCTCAGCGATGGTGGACAGAGAGAAATTATCATTGTGCTGCTCCGACGACGGGCGGTACTTACTGCTGCTGAATGAGGGAGAGAGGAAGAGATGGAGGAAAGAGATAGAGGGAGAAAGTAATGTGATACAGGATGTGGAGGAGAGATAAATATATACGTTTGAATCCGTTCGGGTAATTGAGTCATTCAGTGGTGAGGTTTTCTCCCCATGTGAGATCTGATCACTTCACTGTCGAATCCCGACACCAGTCAGCTCACACTCTGCAAAATACTTCTGCTGTTTAAGAACAAACAAAACTCTCCAGCACCGAGCCTGAATCAGAGACACGTGAACCGCCATCATCACCAAATAATTCACTGATTCAAATACTGACATAAATATGAATCCTCACTGTCTGAGATGTACGAGAGGCTGAGAGACGAAGAGCATGAACACTGATCACTGATTCAAACCCTGTGACTCTCTGAGAGAGTGAGACAGAGAGAGAGTGAGACAGAGAGAGTGAGACAGAGAGAGTGAGAGAGAGAGTGAGACAGAGAGACAGACAGAGAGAGATAGTGAGACAGAGAGAGTGAGACAGAGTGAGACATAGAGAGAGTGAGACAGAGAGAGAGCGAAACAGAGAGAGACAGAGAGAGTGTGAGACAGAGACAGAGAGAGAGCGAGACTGAGAATGAGACAGAGAGACAGAGAGAGAGAGTGAGACAGAGAGACAGAGAAACAGAGTGTGAGACAGAGAGAGAGTGAGACAGAGAGAGTGTGAGACAGAGAGAGAGCGAGACTGAGAGTGAGACAGAGAGAGAGAGTGAGACACAGAGAGAGAGTGAGACAGAGAGAGAGTGAGACAGAGAGAGAGACAGTGAACCTGGGTTTTGACTCAAGTGATTCAGGAGTCAGTTGTAAAAATGACTCACACACACACTGTGCTGAGGAGGAGAATAAACATTTGTTGCTATAAAAGTGTTATTTATAAATTTGTTATTGACTCGATTATTCCTACATGAATATTCATACATGTGTATACATATTAATGATTAGATATGAATATTAATGAGTGGTCCTGATTAATAATCCACTGCTTCGTGTCATTCGGCCGTAACGAGCACAGCAGATGGACGAGTGGGCGAGTGACAGAGCTCTCTCTCTCTCTCTCTCTCTCTCTCCTCTTTTTGTTCCTCTCATCACTTCTCCTCTTGCGTCTTTCATTCTACATCCCTTTCTCTTTTTCATCTTTCTTATTCCTTTTTGTTCCTTTTCTTTCCTCTCTAGTTTTATCTCTTCTTATCTTTCTTCCTCTCTCTGCTCATGATCTTCTCATCCCTCTCCTCCACTCCTCCTCTCATTTCCTCTTCCTTATTATCCTTGGTTTCTCTTTCTACAACTTTTCCTGTTTGATTTTTTTCTCCACTTCTTCGTCTCCTTTCATCTCTTTTCTTCTTTTCTCTATTCTCCTCTTTTCTCCTCCTGATCTCCTCCTGATCTCCTGAACACGCGTTCCTCTTTTTGTTCTTCTTCATCCCCTCTCTCATTCCTTCTCTTATTTTTATTCTTCTTTTTCTTCCTTTCCTTTCCTTTTCTTCCTCCCTGTGCTCCTTCCTTTCCTTCTTCTCCTTTCCTCTCACTTGGCTCTTGTTTTTCTCCTCTCCTCTCGTCTTTTTATCCACCTCTCCTTTTTCTTACTATAATAATTTCTACTCCATTTCCTTCTTCATCTCTTTCTGTTACTCTCACCTCCCTACATCTCACTGTCTCCATGGTAACTATCCTTCCTTCCACTCTTCTGTTCCCCTCTCTCCATCCCTCCATCCTCCATCCTCCCTGCGCTCTAGTGCACTCGGCAGTAAGTAGGTCACTTCATCACTTCATCCCTACACTGACCTGCTTAAGGCTGCATCTGTGCAGAAACATCTCTCAGGAGCAGTGCTGTAAGCGCTAAATGCTAGCTCGCTACGCTAACCACTGTGCTGTCATAATGCCAAAGTCTTTAAAAAGCATAAATCTAGCAGTATGGGATGGTCTGACCCCCATGACCTCTGACCCTCGGCCAGGCTCACCTGCGCTTGCGCAGTTTGTTGTTCTCGGTCTTGAGCACATGCAGTTTCTTGGCGAAGCAGACGATGATCATGAAGAGCAGGAGCACGGTGAGCGCCGAGGCCCCGATGGCGATGCACATGACCTGGAACTCGGTGATGACGGACTCACAGCGTGCACCTTTGTGCCACACGTAGTCCTGAATGTTACACCTGAGCACAAAACACGACAGGCGAAGTGAAACACCAGGAGTGTAGAAATCGATCTACAGTATAGCGTCCCTGAGCTCTGTGTATTCCAGACATACACAGGTAGCAGGAGTCGCAGGTGATGCAGGTACACCTGTAGTCTAGACATTTTGCAGACATCATGCCGTAGCAGACATTTTCGACCTAGACTCCCATTTACGGTTCGTCTTGGTTATTTTTTTTCCCCAGAACCTATTAATTTTTTTTCCTACAGTGCAACTCTTCTGGTTTCTTGGCTCCTTGTTAACAAAAACCAAACATCATGACACACGTTATAATTATTGTGAGCTGAGATGTTTGAGATGTTCCTCGGACGGCGCTCTGAAACATGAACATCTCTGACATTTCACTTTCATAAACAGCTCAATGCCACACAACCATAAAAGGTTTGAGAGCTTGTGTGTGTGTCTGTGTGTCTGTGTGTGTGTCTGTGGATCATCAGCTTAGAAAACCAAAAGAACACATACACACACACACACATACACACACCTGCGCGCTGCCCTCTCTGACTTGCCCCTAGTTTATTCTTGCTGGTACCAAATGATTCTTTTGCGGTGGGAACATGGGGAACGGTTCCAGCTTAGACATGGCTCAGATCCAGAACCCGCGAGCGTCCGATCTCAGGAAGAGCTCTGATTCGTCTAAAATTGTCCACAGAGGGTCACGTGACTGTAACGACGGCAGCTCGCTTTTCTTTATCTGCAGCAGACGGACAAATTCAGCTCTGGATGATTTTTATTTTGTTACCCTGGTTACCTGTGTCATTATAGGAACACACACACACACACACACACACACACTCTCTCTCTCTCTCTCTCTCTTTAGCTTGTCTGTATGCTGGCTCGCAGCACTGAATGTGACTCACTCTCTCTTTTTCTCTCTTTCATTCCTGAACACTGTTGTTTCTTTTCCACATCCCTGAAGCTGATCTGCATGTCAATAGAAGAAAAGAGTGGAAGGAACACCGCGCACATGCACGAGTGAAGCACAAAAGCGATTGACATTTACAGAAGACGGTGATGACTGCCTAAACGCTGTGTCTCTGATATGGTCTGGGGAGGGGGGCATTTAATTATGTCACTGTCATGGTTTGCAGTTCTTCTAACAGATCGCCTTTATTGCTTTCTTGTGGCGTCAGGATTCAGCATGACTCCGCCCCTATCCTCAGGGAAACCACCTGTATTTGAGGCTCAGAGCCGCGTACGTTAAAGAACTCAGCGAGTATTCAGAGGAAAGAAACTCGACTTCTAATACATCAAGGACACAAACGGACAGATGCGACCTTCAGAAGGTCACGATCACATCCACGTTCCGGATCGCTGCACGCAGTCTCAGCGTGTCAAGGATGACAGAAGCATGAACAGGGGGTCTAATACACGGCACGAGGAGTCATGACACGACTGTGGAGCGCCGTCTAAACCGCTAATCCATAGAGATGACTGTTTTACTGATTAGACTTATTTATCTGCCGTAAATAAGCGACGTATGATGAGCTGGTGAGGTTTAACGCTACTGGTTAGACTTAAAATAATAATAAACTAACCCAGTAGCCTGGCGTCTGGATGGTACAGTACATTAGAGTGATTCAGATGCTAGTATAGCATATAATTTATATACTTATGAACTCATTGAAGTTTTAAACATCTTGCTCTTATTATCAGAATTAGCCATGCAGAGCTATGTATAAGAGCGAGCATGACTGAGTGATGAATAAAAAAAACAGATCCATTAATTCACATCCATCCGTCCTTCACATTTAGTTGAATCTAACCCTGACATGCTAGAGTTTATAATCAGAGCCCAGATGCTTAAAAGCTGACTTTTCTCTTGTAACCAGGACTGAGTGCAGAACCAAAAAACAAAAACAGACTCATGAAGTTTATCTGCAGTTCAGTCTGCACGCCGCTCACAAACGGCTCTGGCAGCGAGGATAAGTTTCCTAATAAACTTTCCCTATAAAGCATCCAGCAAAACATTTGGATACTTTATTCTGTCCATGGCAACACCAGTCGGGCCCTCCAGCAAGCCCACACTCGTAACGACCTCTCGGACTACACGAGACGGCTGATCTTGCCTCGTCTTATACATATTTTGCTTAAGTTAGGAGTTAGGAGGTTTCCTCGGGTCACGCAGCCTTTTCAGCAACACGTTGCCTAATCTCGAGTCAGTCTGGAGTTTCCACCTCCAAAAAACATTCCAGTCCCATAAACCTGCTTTTCTGGAACCAATGAACCAGTGACATCAGGAACTAGTGGGTGGGGCAGCACTCGCATTTAAGATTTGGCAAAAGAAAACCTGAAAGCCTGAGACGGACTTGTGATCGAGTTTCAGGCCAGATGGAGCGAGTTAAGCCGAGTGTACACTAGACAACTTTCAGGATCACAGAATAGCTGGACCGCACATGCTACATCGCTCTGATCACTCCTGATCCGGTGTACAGGATGTAGCATTGTACACACTACACACACTACACCATTGTTAATCGCATATGAGTGTGTCAGATTCTCAAATCCCTGTTTTTCAATAAAATAAATTTTACCTGTTTAGCAGGACCAGAAGAAAAAGAAACAGAAGCAGATTGTGGAGGAGCGAGAGGTTAGATAGAAGCCTGGAATGAGGATGGTCTGCTCGAGCTAATGAGATGAAGAGTAAAAATAATATCTGAGGCTTGGGAGAAGCCTTAAGGATAAACCTTAAGCTCCATCTTCTTCCTACGCAGTGTACTATCTTGGCTTCTTTTTTATTGTTGATGATGTTTCTGAACTCAATCCCCACTGCTCCCTCCAAAAAGTTCTACCTAAACAAAATTACAACTAGTGCCTATTTAGAGTCACTTAACAGCCTGTAACCTGAGCTCAGACCCAAACCCCAGACCCTGGCGTTAAGGAGCTCCACCATGCCATCCGCTAATGCAGTGATGTGGGTGTTAACATCAGGACAACGCCAACAAGGTCAATCTGAAAAACTACCACAATCTCGGGGACATTCTGGTCTCAAATTTGGGTCTCATCTGGGTAACGATTTTGGAATTTTCGTCTGAAAGACACTTGTGTGTGTATGTGATTCTGAGTGTGCTTTGCTTACCTGCAGAAGACTCCAGTTCCATCTAGCACAAAGCACTGGCCCCCGTTTAAACAATAATTTGGCATCATATCACACTTAGACTTGCAGGTCCCGTTAACGAGCACGGAGCCCACACGACAATCAGCACTGCTGCTCTTGCCCAATTTGTTATGGTTAATAGGTGGTTCTTTCTCACGAGCAGGAATAAAAGGTTTTGGGACGTGAGGGTGGAAGTTCCTGGTTGGAGGTGGTGGAGGCGTGGTGCTCAGATCGTCAATGTACTCATCAGGTTTGGTGGTGTCTTCTTCCTCTTCTGATGTAGGAGCAACTGTTTGGTCATACGGAGAGAGGTCATCATAATTGTTGGTCATCGCCCAAGCGGTAGGTTCGCGACCCTTAAGCTCATGCGCAGTAGGAGAAGGAGTGGCGGGCTCATTGAAACGGGATCTGGTATCAAAGAAATCCACCACAGGGAGGTCTGTATGGACTGGTGAATCGGAAGGAAATGGGGTCAGTGTAGTCGGAGGCTCCTGTGGGTCCGGGTCCGAATCTTGATTCAGGTCCAAATCCAACACCGCAGACTCCATTTTCTCCTCAGTGTCATGCGAGGGACTCTTAGAGGATGTGCTTGGAAAAGGTTCCTTTATTGTCACTTCAGGCAGGAGATGGTCCTTCTCGGCAGAATCAAGGCTGATGTTTACGTCCTCGGTCGTCACCTGTTTAAAGGACGGAGTGGAAGTTGGAGGATGGTCTTCTTCCTGAAGTCCGCTTCCTAGCTCTCCTCCATCCCTGGGCTTGCGTCCAGAACGCAGGATGAGGAACATGTTGCTGACTGGTTTGGACAGCTCATCATCCAGCTTTGGCCCGTCACTTTCCACAGACACGGCGGTTGTGTTTGGAGGGCTAGCTGACTCGGTCATGTTCCCCAACACAGAGTTCGCTGTAGAGGAGAAAAAAGTGGAGGTTAGTCATGATCATGGAACGCAACTCTAGAGAATTAACATCATCTAAATGAGATCATATTAACTTCTGCAACATATGACTAGCAGGAGTTAACATTATAGATTGTGTAAACTCTGAGATGTACACAGCACGGTAAAAATTAGAGCCAAGATTTCAGAGACAGCAACAAGCAGTGAGTTACGTCTTAATGGAGTTTGTTAGCAATGTGTAAATCCCTGTAGAAGTTAAACATACATAAGTGAAGTCTGCTGTCACCCTGTAGACATTCTGGTGTAATGAAGGCATCACGGTTCAGTCATCCAGCAGACTCTCCTGCTAAACACATTGTCTAAAGCCGGCCCGTACTGACGTCAAAAAAAAATAAAATGTGTGTGTGTGTGTGTGTGTGTGTGTGCTTAGTCAGTGTCACTCACGCTATCGGCTCACACTCCAGCCTTCTCCGACAGCCCTGATAAACCGTGAGCGTCTGAATCAGGAATGGTCTCATCTTACTCCTTTAAATTAAACTCAGATGAAGAGCGTGACAGCAGGAAGTCTCCAAAATGACACAAAATAAAAAATATAAACGTCCAGACGCTTTCGCTCTGGGTTTCATTACGGACCATGAATCGTGGCTGTAATATTTCACTGACACATCTAATAAAATAAGATCCCTTAGGATTTGACTCCAGCGTGCCTTTATTACTCCTCACTCAGGCTAATTAACTCGGCGAGAACCGTATGCTAATGGCCATGTTATGAGGAAATGAGCTGTGACTAACTGAGAGGAGATAAAGGAGAAGAATAAAACCTGAACTAATTATTTAATGTTTTATTTACAGGACCTGAGACCTGAGTTTTATCTGTGTGAAGTCCTCACATCGCTTTTAGAGACATGTTGGTTTGTAGTTTTTCACCAGAGCTACGTGGCTAATGTTGCTAACAAGTCGACAAGAGTTTACAGCCCCTGGTTTGGGTTAGTGGTGTCTGACCACTTTACAGATTCGGATTATTTGTCACGTATGTGAGACCTGAGCCACACCTGACCTTTTACCAGAAGCATCATGGCGGCTGTTTCCATGGTGATTATTGCCATCTTTAGCCAAAACGATCATCATAAAAATTCCGCTAACCTCAGATTTAACAGGAAAATCAGATCTGAGGGTTTAAATAGTGTTGAGTGTTAGTGGACTTTTTAAAGTAACTAATTACATTACAAAATTACTGTCTTTAAAAAGTAATCAGTTCCATTACAGCGTTACTTTCT